>JBBMKA010024646.1:0-26874 GCA_037833695.1 Sechiopsis laciniata | reverse complement strand
TATATATATTCACTTTCCCTTTAATGAAATTTAAATTAGAGAGACTTTCAATAAGGTTTATTTTAAATTTAGAAAATAGAAAAATAAAATGTGATTTAAATTAAGATATGTAAATAAGAATGAGCTTCTTCTCTACACATTTATTTGTAGAAGAATCGTATATTTTGTATATGTGACATATTAGGTGTTCACAAATAATTTCATTTTTAATATTTTTATTTATAAAATAAATGTGTGACATGGATATACCATATATATATACAAAATGTATCACATAATTCATCTTTTTTTTTTCTTTTGATCTCATTGCTTTTATTCTTTACTTTGATTATGACTAAAGCTCTTTTCTCGATATCTATTAAAATCATTTTAGAATAGTTGAGTAATAAAAACTGTCATAAATAATTAAAAGGTGATGGATTCAATTCACTGTGTGTGATTGAGTACATTTTGAATTTTATTTTCTTATGAAAGCTAATTTCAAATACTTTGACATGGTCTAACAACAAATGTAGTAGCTTTGGTGTCCACAATATCATGATACACTTTTTTTTATGCATGGACGTTTTGTGGACCTAATAGAGTACTTTTTTTTTCCTTAAAAAAAAAAATAAAAATAAAAATAAATAAACTAAAAGAGTGCTTTGACCACATTTGAAACATCAAAAAGCAATATTTTAGCTATATACCACTATGTCCACTCCATCAACAAAGTTTATAGCAAGGTCAAATGGAGTTTTCTAGGACATACCAAATTTGCATTAGCCTTTAAATGAAAGAGAACTTACTTGACAATAAAGAAACAAAGAGAAAACCTAATTCTTTCTGGAAAGAGATCTCTCACTTACTTTCCTCCATATAAGGATTTGCCAACTCTCTTGAAATAGACAAAAGAATAACTCCCAATTACTTCTTCAATAGCAAGAGGGAGAGTTTAGTGATATCTCACCTATTTCTCACATACCAAAAATATCATAATTATAGTTTTCAATTTTGTAAAGCAATTTCCCAGAAAAGCCAAACCAGAAAAGATATTTTAACAAACTTTGTAAAAAGCTCTTGACAAAACCAAAGTTTTGGTAGATTGGCTGTTCCCATATCTTAGAAAAAGCTATAGTACACCAAATTTTGATTCCCATAGTCATAATAATACCATCAAACATATTTGAGCTGCCAACTTCAAAGAGAGAGATATGATAAACAAGAAGAAAAGGAAAATCTAAGAAATAATAAAAGCAAGGTTATACTTATACATCAAGATTTGAACATCTTGCTCAATGAAACTTTTCTCATTTCTGTTAACTCTAACCTAAAGTATTTCTACTTTTCAGCAAATAAATATTTTGATTCCCCTTATAGCCAATGTTTTTTTATCACCATAAAAAAAAATATATATATATATATATATCAGAGAGAGGAGGAATCATAATGCTTTTGCTGAAATCAGAAATGAAACTCAAACCCTCCAGGATGGCCACCTCCGAAACCGCCTCCGGCTCCTCCGAAACCACCGTCGAAAGTAAATGTAAATGGTTGTCCTCCACCACCAAAAGGATTGAACCCGCCGCCACCGCCCATGCCCATGTCTTCAACGTCTTCCCCTCGATCGAATCTCGTACGCTTTTCTTCATTGCCGAGGACCTGCAAGACATAAAATAACTTAACCCCTCACATATACGTTTACCATACTGTATCAATGACCAACTTTTCACAGTATAAGAGTTCATTATATGTTTATGGAAAGTACAAAGTGATGGAACTATGGTAATTTTGCATTGGATGGAAATTACAGTATTTAGATATTTTTCGAGTCAAACCTCATATGCAGCAGCAATGTCTCGGAACATGGCTTCAGCTTCTTCTCTATTTTCTACATTTTTGTCAGGGTGCCATTGCAAAGCGAGCTTCTTATACGCCCGTTTAATCTCGGCGACAGAAGCAGTTTTCGACACTCCCAAAATTTTGTACCAGTCCTTTCGTTTGCTCAACTTTAAAGCCTTTTCAGCCCTCATTAGTGACTCTCTAATGTTCATATCCTGCAAACATCATTGATCTCATAAATTGATGACAACTAATGCCGTCTAAGACCCTGTTTGATAATCATTTGATTTTTTATTTTTGAAATTTAAGATTTTTTTTTTTTAGAAAAATTTAAGTTTATTTTTACTCATCTTTCCTACAATGTGCTTCATCTTTCCTTAAGAAAGTATGTAAATGCTATCCAAATTTTAAAAATAAAAATAAACTTTGGAAGCTATTTTTTTTGTTTCCAAATTTTGATTTGGTTTATAAAAATATAGGTAAGAGATAGATATCCAAGTAAGAAAAAACATATAATAAGATGATTGTTGTAGGCTTAAATTTCAAAAACCAAAATCTAAAAACAAAATGTTTATCAAACGGGCCCTAAACTTCCCATTTTTAAACCTAATTTTTTTAATTTAGATCCTTATTTTTGAAAGGACTCCAAGAATGATAACCGACCTGAGGAGAACTTTGAGCCGCTGACTTAAGATCTTCAACAGCACTCTCCCAGTCCTCTGTTAAAAGCTTTGCTTCACCTCTCTGGAAAACACAATTCCCAGTATTAAAGAACTTGAGATCTTAGACATGCATAAACAAACTTTCTATCAGTCAATTGCCAAAACATACACGAGCAACTGAATTGAAATGAAGTTTGGGTTTTTAACAAAGCAAAAAATAAAGATCTTGAATCCAAGGAAGAAGATGGTAATCATAGCACAACATAGAAGCTCAGCATAACGAAGGTGAATCAAAGGAGCTTCCACAAACGCATTAAGGAGACAAAGTGGGTCCAGAAATGGAAAAGCAGCATAAGAAGAAAGTGTTCAAAACTAAAAAAATTATGCTCCATTTGATAATCATTTTGTTTTTAGTTTATAGTTTTTGAAATTTAACCCACAATTACTTTACCATGTTTTTTCCAACTTGCATATCTACGTCTTACTATAATTTTTGAAACCAAACAAAAATTTGGAAACAAAAAAAAAAGCTTCCAAAAACTTGTCTTTGTTTTTTAAATTTAGTTAAGAATAACATTCACATACTTTGTTAAGAAAATATGGATAAATTGTGGAAAAGATAGAACACATGGAAGGAAATTTAAGTAAAAATAAGCTTAAATTTCAAAAACCAAAAACAAAAAATTAAATGGTTATCAAACGGAGCCTTAATTTTCGACAAAACATAATCCACTAAAGGAGAGAACCAGAGAGGTGACGGCCGAAAAAAAATAGCAAACCTGAACCAAAGCTTCAATAAGGTTTTCATCAATGTTTAGTGCTTCACTGCAGCTTGTAACAGCATCCTTTCCACGACCAAGCTTCACCAGTACTTTACATAAGCCAAGATGAAGATGTACATTGTGTGCAAGATGATTGGGGTCTAATGCAAGGGCTGCTTTATATTCCTCAACTGCTAACCGCAGCTTACCGTTGTTGACATTATCTTCTGCCTGTCACAAAAACAAAATTATACTGAAGCACAAGATGAATAACCTTATCCATATTATTAACTTATAAATATTATCAGACCAAAGGAAGGGGTCTAAAAAAGTTACATTAGTTGTAAGCTTCCCTCTCCTAACCAAAAAAAATTGAAATTAATAGATTACATCATGTTGCTTGGGCTTACAATCTTGGATTTCTTGAGCAGATTCTTCAATCCAAAATACACTTTCTTCAGTTCACCATGTTCTGGATCTAGGCGAAGACCCTTCTGATAATGCCTGGAAAAATTGTTCATGTATAAAAATCTGTCCATGTTATCATAGGGAAAGTTTCGAACAATATGAACGGTAAATCAACCTCAAGGCAACATCATGATCTGCCAAATAGTAGTACGCACGCCCACGAAGTAATAATGCATCCAGATTGCTTTCATCTTCTTTAAGAATATATCCAGACGCAGTGATGGCAGCAGAATAGTCCTTGATTGCCAACAATAATTTTATTTTCAGGAATTTGGCCTACATCAAATTGATGCGCACAGTAAGTAAAAAGATTCAAGAAGATAATTAAAAGAAGTAACAAGTATAATTGGAAAAAAGATGGTGTCACCTCAGAGCATGCTGGAGAGAAAACAAGTACAACTTTATCCAAGTATTCCAATGATTTAGTGTGATCTCCTGTATCAAAAAGCTTAAGAGCCGTTTCTAAGGCACTCTGAGCTTGAAGCAATTGAGAAAGCTCCTTTTCGCCGGCAGAATTTCCAGGTTTTAACTCCAGATACTTCTTGTAGTTCTTCTCAGATTCATTATATCTACATCAGCCAAAAAGTTCCTGAATCATATAATTATCCAATCAGAATGGAAGGTAGAGAGTGAAAGCAGGGTTTTCTCCATCTCTAATATTGTTTTTTAAAAATATGTTAAACCTTCTCTAAGAAGATGTACTCTTTTTTTTCTTAAGATATCAAGACCCAAGGTTAACAAAAGAAAAGGATGTTATGGTGTTAAGAAGCTTAACTTTATATCACGATATTTGATTGGAAAGGGATCAAATAGTTTACAAAGCCAAAAGTGAGGAGAATACTGAAGATAATGGGGTCATTTTTCTCATGATTGATACGAAAAGTAAACTCTTTTGGATTTTTTTATTTCTTTCCTTTTTGTCTGTTGGATTCAAGATAAACAAATCCTTTTGTAATTTATTTTATTTTCCCTCAAGATGAAGCGTCCTTATCCACTTTATTATTTATAACATCTTTTTATTTCAGCACATGTAAATAGAAACTTGCTTTCTACCAAAATTTATAAGAGCTAGTATAACACACTACAAATGCATATATCAAATTACTTTCGCTAATAGTCTCTCTAATTCTCATAATAATTTCCATTCTCATCATATCATAGATCAAAGAATATCTGGAAGTTTTACGACAACGAAGGTTTATTATAACCAATGGGGAGAAGAGATGATAGAAAATATTGTAGGCAGTTATATACCTCAGCATGAACTGGCAAAGTGTATATGTCAAATGATCAAATAAAAGCCTAGTTCCAATTTAGGGACAATTCCAAGTTTCTAATAAGTAATTACTGATCATCAAAAGTATGAAAAGAAAGTAATTTACAGAGCCAAAACAAAACACTTTCTCTCAATTTGATGCAATAATTTGCAATTTTTTTTTTTATAGGAAACGGAAACTTTCATTGATGAATGAAAAGTTACAAAAGGGTGAATACAACAAAGTTACAATTTCATAGTTACAAAAAGCTTTGCCAATTATATAATAAGGTAGATGAACTATAATCTTTGAAAGGATGTAAACTATGAGCCCAATTTAGTCACGATGAGGGGAAAAAACCTGCATAACTGGCGAAGAATTGAGCCACGATGGAAGTATGCTTCTGAAAGTTTGGGGTCTGCCACGATAGCAGCATTAAGATCATCAAGTGCCTCGCTGTAACGCTTCACCCTTACATTTTGTGAAACTTTCTCAAACAACTCAGCAGAGTTACCCAACTTTCCATCTGGATAAAAAAAAAAAAAACAATCAATTACAAGAGGCAACTAATAATAAAACTACAATTGCAAACCCAAGATGGCAAGAAATGATGAGGAGAGGGGGAAAAATAAAGAAGAAGAAAATCAAGAAGAGGGCAGGTTCCAATATCTTAGAGAGAGCCTTGCATCAGCCAGCATATAAAGAAACCAAATTTCAAGATAAAAAATTTCACATTCCAGGTTAAATATGAGATATGGTGATTATGAATTATTATTATTAACAAAGAGAGGAACTATTAATACTGGTTTTTAAAAGGCCTGCGCCTAGGCTCAAAGGGCAGATCTAGCACCTTGCCTTGTGCCCTAAGCGCATGAGTCATCCTGTAATTAATTGTAAAAAAAAAAAATTTACCAACTCCTAGCGTAAGTGTTTTTTTTTTTTGTTCTTTATTAACTAAAAAATAACATTTAATATCACTCGAGTATTGTTTTAATATTCTCACTCCATCTATAATATATCTTCTTTATGAATAGTCTTTTATATATATATATATAGTACGCCTCACAAAGAAGTCTGCGCTTTTTTCTATACATGAAAGGTTACAAAAGGTCCTATTTAGTTACAAAATGATGTCCAATGAGCAATAAGAGTAGAAAATCTATAATCTTTAAATGAAGTGATAGTGTGAGCTGATTATGCATAATTTTTTACAAACTTATATGCATCGAGCGATCCAACTCAGAACCTCACAGAGACCGTTAAGGTAAGGAGCAGCAATGGACAATGTATGAGGGAGGTTCCATAGCCTCCTCATGAGTCATAGTACTATTTTGAAACCAAAGCCATGGCCTTTTTCTAAAGCTTGGTGTCCGGGTTGCTTACCACTAATGCTAGGCCATTTGTGTAATCCGTAGAAAACTTATTGAACAGTAGAAAACAAGAGCATAGCCCCGGTGGGTCAGTGGCATCCAGTAACCACAAGGCTAGGTTTTTCATTTTTTAGGACGACGACCATGAGGTTACTGGTTCGAATCCTCCCCCCAATTGTTGTTGAATCAAAAAATGATTTAAGAATTTAATCATAATACCAAATATAATATTAAATAGTAAAAGATGTATTATTACATTCATAGTCAAATTTTAAAATATTTACATTCATAGTCATTAATACGTTTCAATATTGTATTATTAATACTTATTAATACACATTAATATAGTATTATTTATTATTATTATTAACTATAAATATGGTTCTTTTCAATTAAAAAAAAAAACATAGATATGGTTGCTAATTTTTTTTAAAAGTGAACATACTTATAATTATTTTCTGAATTTGACTAATCTAAGTCACTTTCTTAAAACAAATCCTAAGACCTCTAAAATTTACACCATGAAGAGATTAAATATGGTATTTAAATTTCGTCGCCAGTGTACTTTTTTACTTATTTTAGAGAAAATGCTGGAATAATCGAACATTATTCTTAAAACCAGAAACCGTAGATTTGCTTCAATTCATTCTAGGCATAGAAAACACAAAACTCAAATAGCAGCGGAAGGAAACCTACAACAATAAATTCTAAAACTCAATATTCATTCTGGTCCGACAAACTAATGTGGGAATAGAAAATACGTACACCAGAGAAAACCATAAGCCAAATTAAATTTACAATAAATTAAAAATGGCATCAAATACCTTAAGAGCATCAAAATTCGGCATCAGACTCATCAACATAGTAAATTCTCAAAACGTGAACAAATAAAAAAAACCAGATCTACGTATTTAATCGAAGTGCAAAATTAGAAACTAACGAACCTGAAGCCGAAACCAATGGTTGAAGAAGAAGAAGCTGACAGATTAAGACGAAGTTGAGAAGAAACGCAGTGAAAGCTAAACCTCTCCAAGCTGAAGCATCCATGGCGGATAACGGAATCGAAAATCTCAGCATTGTTTCTTCAATTTACAATTTTCACAAACTGAATCAAAATTATGTTTAAATTTAATTCATCTAAATCGGAATGTAATTTTTCTTTTTGTTTTTCTTTTTTCTTTTTGTTTATAAAAATGGAGTCATTCCACGTATTTACCTCCAATGGACGGATTACACGTGGAATGACAATTTACAAAATATTTAGTCTATTGGAACCCGCCACGTCACCGAGAGATTTCCAGCGGTATGGTTGCGGCCCATTGTTTTCTATTGTTGGGCTTCAATTATTTAGGACTTTTATAAACGGCCCATTTTGTGTTCTTTCGGCCCGTTCAACCATTTATTTGATTGGATGAGGTTTTGATGAAGAGTTAGTTTGAGATGTTATTTTAAAGAGTTATTTTGAGTGGTTAAAAATGGAGAGTTGTAGGAAAAACTCATTTGGATGTGGTTTTTTCTTGTAGAGGAGTTAGAGTGAAAATTTTGTTTGAATGTAGATTTAAAATGAATAATTATTTTGAGTAGTTAAAAATGAATCATTTTGATTGATTGGAAATTAATAATTAGAAATGAGTGGATTGAAAATGAGGAGTTATATTGAGTAGTTATAAATGAATGATTAAAAATGAGAGGTTAGAAATGAGGAGTTATTTGTAATAGTAAAAATGAGGTATTATTTTGAGTAGTTACAAAAACTCGTTTAAATATACATTTTCAAGGAAGAGTTAGTAAATCCTCAATCTAAATCCTCCCTAAATATGGCAAACAAACACCCACCCCCTTAGACATTGTTAGTACCTAGGTAATTTCCTAAAAATAGTTTTCATTTATGTTAATTGGAAGAGATCAAATTAAAATATTAATACAATATTTTGTTGTCAAAATCACATAGTAACAAACAACCTAACCTTCAAGTGTGCCAGTGTGAGCAATGGTAAAATTTATATGAGAGGAAAGAATATGACTTGCAAAACATAGAAATTGTTGTAATTGTCACATAGGCTTTGGTGCTTAACTTAGTTAAACATATTGAAAGAGTATAGAGAATGAGCATTTACTTTCTTTATTAGACTAAACCTACCAATTTTTAGTTATAAATATATATTTTATGTCAATAGAGTTATGTGTTTATTGTATATGAATCATGGGATAAAAAGAATTTTAAAAATGAGCTAAATTATTATTTGTAATTAAGAGCTAGATCATAAATGTCAAATTGAGACCAATTTTTGTAGGAATCGGCAACGGTTTAGTAGAGATTGGCGAAGGCTCCATAAGAAATTGACGACTGTGTCGTAGGGATTAATAATATCGTGTTGGATTCTACGTAGGTGTCAAGACTCATCCTTTGAAGGAACGATACTCTTGTTACCTGACCTCTTGTTGGGGTTAGGGCTAATAACCTAAGGGATGGGCAGGGCTCTAAGGGTCCGATTCGTGTTGCCCAACCCTTTGAGGGGTCGAGGTTGCTCGTTCCTTAGCTTCACTTTTTGTGTTTTAGTACTTTTGTTGTACTTCATTCTTGCTAATCATTGCTTTGGGTTAAGATATTTATTACTTAAATTCTATTTATTACAACCTTTAACCATTATTTGAACTTCAAAAAAAACATACTCCTTTAACCATTTTCTACAGTTCAAACATATTCGATGATCATCTACTAACCATCATTATTCAATGAACAGCGATTGTTGCAACAAGCGTCGTTTATAAAAATATTATCACGACCCATAAAACTTCATGAGCCTTAATTATTATTATTATTTAGTTCAACAACATTTAAAAATATGAATTTAAATATCTCGTTTCTTTAAACGATACATGTCAAATTAATGTTGAACTTTTTTTGGAAACCCTAACTCATTATCAAACCAAATTACTAAGGCCTTGCTTGATTTGCCGTTTGGTATCATAGGATTTGGAAACCATTGTTGTAAAAAGTGTGAGATTTGATTTCGGGGGATTTGATTCCGTGGATTTTGAACAATGTAAATCCGGGGAACACCACCACAATGTGGCAAGTATTGGTTTTCTTTTTGTTTTCTTTAATGTCTGTAATCTTGTACAAATAAAAACTGCAAAAATACTTTCTTTCGTTAATACAAAGATACCTACACAGTAGAATTTCAAATCCATATAAGAAGAAGCCAAATATTTCAAATTTTCCTCCAAGAACTTTATTATATATTATCATACAAACAATATTTTCCCCTACATATAATAAAATCCCCCTCTCGATCTTGCTTCTCATATCACAATCCTAAAATAACAAACAAACATCTCAAACTTTTTCCTCATCCTCGATCATTCCTAACGAATTGGCTAAACCCCATCTCGGAGCTCCCAAATTTCGCCATCTCCATTAACGACTTCGTACCAAGAAAATCCCTAAGCCCTTCGCTGTGTTCGTCAAAAGAACTCATAACCCCCACACTATTCCCCGAGCACGTCGGATTACTTTTCGTCGACCCCAATTGCGCCGCCTGAAGAAGCAGGGCTGTGGCCGACATTCCTCCCGAGCAACCCGATGCTGTTTTTGAAGAGTTGTTCTTGTTCGTACCGAGAATTCGGTTCGAGATTTCGAAGAGATTGGAGGGCGGGAAGTTGTTGATGGGGATGAGATTGTTGTTTTTGAAATGATTGAAATTATTATGGTCGGATTGGACAAAGATTCCTCCTTGGGAATTGGGATTATGATTGAATGAATTTCCAATCAAATTTGGCTTTGAATTTGCAATGAGCCTTGAACTTTCATCTGCTAGAGCGTCGCAGAATGCTCTGTGAGTTATGAAGCTGTCTTTTCTGTTTTGAAATTTATGAAAAGGAAGAGAAAAGAGAGTTAGTTCAAAAAATGTCTTTAAAAATTGCATTCAATGAACTAAATCTTAGGTTGAATATGTATTGAAAGAATATGCATATTAGAGTACATTTTCAGTTCTATACCATATTTGAGGTTGGGATTCGAATCTAACGATTTCTTGGTCAAAGATACATGTCATTTTATTGTTGAACTAAGTTCACTTTACACATACATGTAAAAGAATAAAAATTAGGTAAAGCTTACAAATGTGTTTTGGGATACTAAAAATGTGTTTTAGGGATAAACCGTTTTATTGTACAATATCCGTTGTCAAAATATACAGTTAAAAATAATTTTTAAGATAAATAGCTATCATGGATTGAATAACTTTCCAAATTCTTAAGGATGCACCACTTCCTATGTTATTCGGTCGAACCCCCCACTTACCTTTCTTGCTCCGTTGGGGAGCGCCATCTTGGATACGACAATTCATGATACTTGTGAGTGAGTACATATCAATTATCGCTAAGTAAACATTCGGTTGACACCATTTTGTTTTTATTTTTATTTTTATTTTTATTTTTATTTTTTGAAAAACATATTTATTTGATAACCAATTGAGTTTTTTATTTTTTTAACTTTGAAAATGTTTTTAATATTCTAACAAAATTTAAAAAACGAGAAGACCTACATTTTATTTTTAGTGCAACAAATGTAATATATGGACTTGAATCTTCAACCTTTAAGTGAGTGATTGCATGACTATTTTTTTTAATTGTGATTGTTGTATAACTGCATTTCAACTACTTTTACATTTCAACTACTTTTATAGATAAAGTCGTCTGACTCTACAATATTTGGTTGTCAACAAACAGTAAAAAATTTAATTTCTATATAAATGACTATTATGAATTGAATTCATGATTTCTTAAATTTTCAAAGTCATCTTTGATCACTGAAACAATTCATAATCATTGTGATCGAATGAGTGCATGTCAATTATTGTTGAGTTAAATACTTAATTCCTCATTTAGTAAAGTGACCCTCTAAGGAAATAAAAAACAACAATGTCATATTTCCAAGTACTAATTTTCAAACCCATAAGTGAGAAGTCCGCCAAAACAAACTCGGATATCAAAAAAAAAATGCACATTTTAAAGAAAGGAAGCAAATAAAAATCAAAAGAGAAATTAAAGGTAGGAGAGATTAAGAGAAACAAACCTGGAAAAGAGTGTTCCACAGTCACATTTGTAGTCTCTAGTTCCACAAGTTTTGGAGTGAGCTTTCCAATCAGATTGAACAGCATATTTCTTAGAACATTTCTCACATTTCCATTTCTTCTCCCCATGTTTTCTACTAAAATGTTTTTTAATTCCAGTTAAGTCCCCAAGAGCTCTAGCTGGATCATGATGAACACAAGACTTTTCAGGGCAAATATAAACTTTCTTCTTTACTTGATCTTTGTTGCTTTTTTGCCTTAGCTTCCATGGCAGATTGTGACCTCTTCTGTGAAGTTGCAAGTTTTGATCTCTTTGGAACCCTTTGTTGCATATTTCACATATGAATCTGTTTGTTGCCATTAGACTGTTGGGAGATAAACCAATTACCTCTGCATCTGGATCTGTTAACAAAATCCCATCTTTTTTACAAATTCTTGCTGGATTAAAAATTAGATTAATTAAATCAGCCGAACCGCTAACTATTCAACATGGTATAAGAATAGAAAGTCTCGAACATTTCGAAATTTTTTCAAATTTAGAGTGAGTGGAGTGTTAGGTTGATATAATTTAGGCTTGGTATGATAATTAACCATTTGAGTTTTTTGGTTTTTATTTTTGAAATTTAAGGTTACAACTTATATTCCAACATTTAGTTTTCATTACTTTGTTATATCTACATTTTACTTATATTTTAAAAAATCAAACCAAAATTTGAAAGTTAAGGCCTTGTTAGATATCTATTTTGTTTTTGAAATTTAAGCCTACAACATCTACTTTACCGTATTCTCTTACTTTATATTTATATCTTACCTATGTTTTTAAAAAACAAATCAAAATTTGGTAACAAAAAATGTAGCTTTCAAAACTTTGTTTTTGTTTTTGAAATTTTGTTAAGATTCAAGTACTTTCTTAAAAAAAAGATGAAAAAAAAATTGAGGAAAAATAAATTTTAATTTTAAAAACCATAAATAAAAAAATTAAATAATTACAAAGGAGACCTAAAAAAAATAATTTACAAATATTTATTTTAGTTTTTAGAATTTTGTGATTAAATGAAGATGAAATCATATAAGAGAATATATGTATAAAAATAAAATGGTTATCAAATGAAGCCTTTAACTTCTTACAACAGCGTCAAATATCAAGAGAGAAATTAGAGAGCAAAAATATCATACCTGGTTTTCCTGGCAAATTTCTCTTCTTCTTGGGGAGGGAAGAGTTATTATCAAGGTTTGGATTAGGGTTAGGATTAGGATTCTGAGGAAGATGATAAAGTTGAGAGCTTTGTTGAGGAACAATCTCACAAACAGAAGAAGGAACAGAAAAGTCAATGCCAGACGTCATTGCATAAATTAGCTTAAAAAACAAATTAATTAAAGGTTGTACAAGAAAGGGAGAAACCAATTCAAAAAAACAAAAATCCAAAGGGGATTTTCCTTTTATATGCTTTTGATGAGGCTCCAAATCAAGAGAAAAAGATGAAATTTTTTTAAAACTTATGGCCAAAGACAAGAAGAAACATGCTCAAACTTTCTAAACAAAAACCCTCAAAGAAGAAGAAGAAGTGGGAAGATATTAAAAGAGAGAGTATATTGTATTTGGGTGTGGCTTGTTTTTTTGGTTTAAAAAGAAAGCTCCAAAAATCATGATGACTAAAATGGAATATTTCATGTTTATTTTTTATTATTATTTTTTTATTAATTATTATTTGTTCTGAAAAAGTTGTCATAGTCTTATGTGTAGTCCATTTTATCTCATTGAGTACTTACTTCTTCAAGATGCCTCAGCCTTAGCCATAGATTTAGATGCCCCATCTCTCAATTGTATTGTGGAGTAGTGAACTTTGCTTCAATAATTTTAGCCAAAAACGACCAAGAAAGAAGAAGAAGAGTTATTGTACTAAATGCATAAAAAATAGAAAATTGTATTTGACACTCTTCTTCGAAAAGTAGTTATAAATATAGCCAAAATTTAAAGTATTTGCATTCGTAATTATCAATACTCTATCATAAATATTATGTATTATAAATATTCATTAAACTAGTATTATAAGAAATTTCTTTTTTTTTTTTGAAATACTTACAAGAAATTTTTTATAATGTTAGTATTAATGATTATTTTAAGTATGTGACGATGATCATTAATATTTATAACTATATTTACTATTTTTTTAAGTGACCGTATTTATATTTATTTTCCAAATTTAAAGAAAAAAAACTAGTTTCATCAACAAGTCTAAGTTCAAGGGAGAGATTATTTTATATTGAGTGAGGCAAACAAACAAGCCACAATATTGTTCAAAAAGTGTGTATATATATATATAGTACATGAGATTATGAATGAAATATATTTTAAAGATATTCTTAAGTGAAAAGTTTAAGTTTTTTCACATCTTTTGGAATTGAACAAAAAAAAGATCTCTTTTCACTCTGAGGCATGTTGGTGTCAAATGAATGAAATGAAGAGAATTATTCTTTGTGTTTGAACTAAAAATCATTCTTCCTATAATTACACATTTCCCAAAATTATATTTTTTTGTTCTTTTCTTACCTACTTTTTATTATTTTCCTGCCAATTATGAATCTTATATTGGAAAGAGTGAACCCTGATAGCAATATATAAGAATAGGTGGAACAATTAATTTTGGAATAGATGTTTACACTATCTAATAATTCTTCCATAACTATTTTTTACTTTTATCATACTCATTATTTTATTTTATTTGTAATCATTTACTTTACTTCAAACACAAATAATTACTCTCTCTATAATCATTCTCCTTTCTATTCTTTCCTTAATTTTCATTCTCCGTTAATTATTCTTTTTCACCTTCTCCAAACACCTTTAAAATGTACTTTTCCTCGTTGTCTAAACAATAAACTATTGTATCCATTATATCAAATCTATAAATACCAACTAAAAATTAACTTTAGTTGAAATTAAAATTAAAATGAGGTTTTATTCAAATCCAAACCTACATAAAACGAAGCTCATCAAATTCAAGTAGAATTTGTGCATTTTTAAATTGTACGTAGTACTCTCTCTTTCGTAAAGCTATTAATATACAATGGCATATTGAAGCAAATCCAAAAAGAGGGGAAAAGAAAAGGCTTAACTCAGAGAATTGGAAAGAAAATAATAATAATGATAGTAAAATAAAAATAAAATAAATAAATAAAGATGATGGGATTGTTGCACCGACGGCTGAAGAGACTGTGTTGACTAACAGAGAATCCCTGCAAAGTTAGATGCCTTTATGGAATATGATTAACCCATAATTAAAACTTATGTCTATAACTATTCATTAACTTTTACCCTTTGTAATAAAATAAATGATATTTAGACGATGTTTGTGCCACTAAAAATAACGGGAAGAATGAAAATAGAGATGATTCTTCGTGTTTATGGTATTGGAAATCATTTTCAGTCATGTTTTTCAAAAATTACTTTTTTCATTATCTCTTTAACTACTTTTTATTCTCCCTCCAACAATTTTCTACATAACATCATTATTTTTCACTCACATCATATTCATTATTTTATTTTTCTCATAATCATTACATTTATCTCAAACACAAATAATCATTCTCTCCATAATTATTACCATTCCTCCATAATCATTTCTCTCTCTATTCTCCTCCTCATTACCATTTTTCCCTAAACCATTACCATTCATCTTGCCTCAAACACATCCCTTAATACAGATAGCAAGTTTTAATTATAACCAACTTTTATAAAATCTTTTGTATGCGAAATATCAATTTTTAGAATCGTGATTATAAAGTTAAAATGCACTATTGTCCATCAAGATAATTAATTCACTATTAATTTTATCAGATTTGTAATTATCAATTTAAGATGATTGAAATTTATTTTTGTTATATTTGAGTTTTGTTTTAAAATAAATCTCTATAAAAAAAAAAAAAGGGAAAAATCTTTTTTTAGTTTATAAGTTTGAAGTGCAATTTAAACTTGGTCATATATTTCAAAATTAAACATTTTTATCCTTGACATTTCAATAATGATCACTTTTAGTTCTCGTGTAGTTTTTTAAATTTACTTTTATACCTATTTTCTTTTAAAAATTAAATTCACATAAAAATTAAAATAATCTCTTTTATTTTAATTAAATAATTATTTTATTAATATACTAAAATTTAAAATTAGTCTAATAGTAATTATAGTCAATGTTACGTAATTAATTATTTTGTTATTTCAGAAATTCAAAGTGAATATTATTGAAATTTTAAAATAAAAATATTCAAATTTTAAAATATAAAAATTAAATTAAAAATAAAACCTAACTTCGAGACTAAAAATATAATTTTTCAAAAAAAAAAATCTTCTTTTTTTATATTATTCATGAACAACCTCTTAAAATAGAATAGAATAAAATAATAACAATAATAGAGAGTAGTGAGGTTGACCAATGCAAAAGTGACAGGACAGTCCGTGATACCTCTGTGACTGTGACACTGAGGGAACAACTGCGGGTCCTTTTTAAAATTTTTTTTTTTTTACTGTTCTTCTCTGCAATTTCCATCATTTCATGGACATTTTTGTAAATTCAAAGCTTCAATATTATTGACTATGTGAACATATTTGGGAAATGAACCAAAAAATAATAAATTTCATACTCATGTTTTGTGGAATGAATTCAAACACTAATTTTTTTACTACTAGTATTTTTAAATTTATTTAAATCACAAACTTCTATTAATGGGTGATTTAATGCAATTCAACATTATATTAGAATAAGAAGTCTTGGAATTTGAATGGTGGTAAAATCTTTTCCTCCCTAATCGATATTAATTTTCACTTTTAAATTTTTAAATCAACAATTAAGGAGAGTGATAGTTGAAATAATTAAACCTATCTCAACCCATAAGTTTACTCTCTTTTTTTTAGTTGATTGTCGATTTAAAATAATTCAGCACTACTCATAATCGATTTCTCCATAATCTATATTTATTTCAACCATTTTTCAATTCCCTATAATTTTGTTTTTTCTTTCTATGCTTACTATTTTGTTTCTTATAGTCTTTTTTTGCACTCTAACGTAGGTAATGGTTATTTTCATAATCGATGAAAAAATACTAAGTATGCTGAGGCAACTACTCATGTGTAAACTATGTTATTTTTTATATAATCAATTGACACTTGACTCACACCGTTATTATTAACATATGAATATATGTAAGTTTCACATATTTACTTCACCAACAATTATAAATAAATAAATAAAATTAACCAGAAGGTTGGTGGCTTATTGGTTTTGTTGTTTGCTGGCAATCTAGTTTAATTACAGGTTCGATCTAAAAAATTGGCATTTGACTCTCATTTACTCAAAAGTAGTAATATAGAGTTTGTGTCCCTTCCCCCGATTAATACTAAAAAAAACCAAATAACTATACTTTTCCAACAAAATCACAAGGGAGCCAACTTTTAATATTCTCAATAACTACAAAATTTTATAAAATAATAGAACATAACTCAAACTATTGATATTTGGGTTATATATCTTTGTCCATGTGATCAAATCAACCGTTTTTTGGGCCCTAAATTTTAAAAGATTCAGTTTTAAATTTTGAATAACTACAAAATTTAATAGAATAATAGAATACATGAAACACCTTAGAAAAATTAACTAATTTGTTCACATGATAATTATAAATAAAATTTGAACCTACTATATTTTGGTCAACGTTAATATTGACACGATTGAATTATATCTCTATAATTAATTACGCATTATTATATCAAATTATTGATATTTGTGGTTATATATCTTTGTCCATGTGATCAAATCAACCGTTTTTTGGGGCCCTAAACTTTAAAAGATTTTACTTTAAATGTTTCGGTGGCTAGTCCTCTTAGTCTTGATTCTTTGATTAGGGTTGGTAGATTTAAATTAATTCTTTAATATTAATTCATATTTTTCTTTATTGAAATAACTCAAGTCAAAATACTAATAGTTCAATTGATAAAGACTAATGGGCACGCAATTTATTAATAATTCAAATCTTTGACATATTTCTTAAAAAAAAAAAAAAAAAAAAAAGATACTTTTTAAAAAGATTTATGACGTCATTTATGAAAAAATATGTAAGATACACCATATAATACATCAATTCGAATTGAAGAAAGACTCTTTAATTAAGGGTGATAGAACTATGACATAATGTTTAAATAAATTTGATTTCTTACACATAAAGCCGCAAGAGATAAACGATGGACCTCCCATAAAGTTTCATGATTTTACTGAGATTGCGTTACATTCTAATCAAGTGCACCAAAATATTTCACCTAAGATATTTGATTTCAAAATTGATTTCTAGCTTTTTCATGTTCTTCTATTGATATACCATTGTAAATTATGTCTTTTCAGAGATGTGTGTTGAGAAATGGAGTTGAGATATTGCACTTCTACATATCCCAATTCCGATTTTGACTTTAGATGTTGGGCAGACGTCTGACATCTGTACAAGGGTCGTTAAAGGATATAGATGTCTATATAGAAAGTGTAATATTCAATATCAGCATTCGATAACATATATGCATAACATGCTTAGTTAATCTTATGACTACAACAATACGTTATAAAATGCTAAGTTGATTTTCTGCTTAACATTTATCGGCATATCTAAATCCATCACAACATGTTATACCTACTTTCAGACATCAAACAACACAACTAAGTAGGCTACTTGAACCTGCAATAAGCACAACTACCATAAACAAATTACTTATGACATTTAAACCATGATTCAAACGATCTCTAATACAATCCAATAATTGTGTCAATAAGTTCATGCAACAAATAGTCAACAATACACCTAGTAAAATAACAAATTTAACTCCAAGTAATGAATCGGTCATCAAAGAACGACTCACAAAGATCAAGGTGAAAGGGTGCTCGTGAGTCGTGACTGAATGCACGAAATGAAAATAGTTCGCCCGCAGATGATGGGGCATGCGTGGCCGAAACACAACAACGCATGAAAATCGTTGGCGGCACGTGACACACGTTTGGTGGCGGTCGAAGCTCGGGTTCGTGAAATATGATTTATGTGGCATGAAGGCTGCTCGGGGAGGTGCAAACTCAAAGCGAGAGGTGGAACTAAGCACAAACTAGAGAGTGAAAATGAACAAATGTCATGCAAGCCATTTGAAGAGATTCATAATTTAATTTGGATATTCATTCACAAATATATCTCAATAATATTGGAGACTCTTGAGGAAAGTTCTCAATGTAGTATAAAGAATTCGTTCTTTTTTTATTCTATTGTGACGGAGTAATTTGAATTCAATAATTTCTTGGTTATTGGATCATATAAGATATACTAAAACTCTGTTTGTTTTGGCATATAACAATTCATTGTTAAAAATAGAAAAAAAGGTTAAAGCAAATTATGAATTAGTGTGCAATTTTTTTAGATAGTATTATAAATGTGGGTAGAAATTGGACATTTTAAATATTAAAATAAGTTACTAATGTGTATTAATATCAATTCTCAAAAAATGTGTATTAATATCAAGTTGCCAATATCAAAAGATCTTTGAATGTTAATAAATGAAATATATTGAAAAGGAAATCAAAATGTTGTTATTATAATTAAAGTTATGGGTCCAATCTCTCTCTATATATAGAATTTCAAATTTGTAGACCTTAAACCCTATATATATTTTGAAGAAAAAAATATATCAATCTTATTCATAAACAATGTATGTAAGAGGTATACAAAAAGTTACCCGAATGAAATTGTGAGCAATAGTGTTATAATTATAATCTAAAAATTAGACGAATTTTTTATATCAAAAAACAATAAAGGCTATAATCAAAATTTTGCAAGGATCTTTTAATATTATGGATTTTCTTTTTTCCGAAATAAACCATTATATATATATAGGAGAAAAAATATATACCAAATCTTATTCATAAACAATGTATGTAAGAGGTATACAAAAGATTACCTGAATGATTTCCAATTGAGAGTAATAGTGTTATAATTATAATCTAAAAATAAGACGAAATTTTTACACCAAAAAACAATAAAGGCTATAATCAAAATTTTGCAAGGATCTTTGAATATTATGGATTTTCTTTCTCCCAAAACAAACCATTATATATAGAGAGTTAATGATTAAAAAGTGTTCGAATCTCTGGCTCTAAAAATTATTAGGTTAAAAATCTGTTACTCTAAGATTCCATTTTTAAAAACTTGTATTAAAAAATGTTGTATAATTATAACTAAACTAAAAGATGATTTTCTATTAAAAAAAAAAAAAAAAAAAGAGAGAGATGATTTTAGTCTCCTTTCACAAACTATAAAAAACAAAAAAATAATTAGTCAACAAAAATATAGTTTCAATAATATATTTGATCTGTAACCAAGATATTACAAATTTAATCTTTTAGAAAAAAAAAGTATAATATAATATAAAAAGGCTAAAATTACTTCTTTTTTTCAAAACAAAAGGCTAAAATTATTATTCTAAGTACTTTATATGTCCTAAAAAAAAGGATAAAGACGTCAATGAAAACACAATAAAAAATTAAAATAAATTTTGTGTTTAGAAAATAGTTATGATACCTTTCTTTCCTTGAAAGTAATAAACAAATTCTGTCCCCCAAATGAGAAACTTTTTAAAATTACAATAATCAAGGTGATGGATTTGTATCCAAAACTTTTTAGAATACATAAATGTTAGCTAAATTATTGTTCTTGTTGGTCCGAAATAAGAAACTACCTAAATTTGGATTAGGATTTATTTCGTCCACTAATTTTGAAAAAGAATAATTCATCCTAAGGTCATTAGTATAAAGATCAAGGGTGCTATATAATTAAGCACACAAAAATTAGAGATTTATTT
Source organism: Sechiopsis laciniata (assembly GCA_037833695.1). NCBI lineage: Eukaryota > Viridiplantae > Streptophyta > Magnoliopsida > Cucurbitales > Cucurbitaceae > Sechiopsis > Sechiopsis laciniata. The sequence goes on along the minus strand of JBBMKA010024646.1, from coordinate 6,583 downwards.
TTTCGACTTTCAATAGCATGAAATTGTTAAATAATAATGAAAAGGCCAACAACTTTTGGCAACATGCAATTGGATTTTGATTCCATATGCATCAAATTCTCAATCTTCATAAAACAAATACACATGCAATTATATATAGAACAAACACAAATACATACAATTACAAATATATAAAAACAAGACACCCACCAAATCCATGCATATATATCATCACTCTTTTTTAAAACCTAAATATAGTTCTAGCCTTGTTTATATATGTATAGAGAGAGGGTAAGGCTAGTTTTGATATAAAAAATGGATTTTTTTTCATGTATAATAAAAAAATAAAAATATTCAATGAATATTAATTTTTTAGAAGAAATTTGTGTACATGAGAAGATGGCTTCAACCAGGTGTAATATATAATCTTCGATCAATACACATAATTTTCAATCAATGTCACAAATAATCGTCAATATGTACCACATGCAGTATACCCTTCAATTAGTGTCATGAACAATCTCCAGTTAGTATCACAAATAGTCTTCAATCAGTATTGCCCTCAATTAGTATCATAAACAGTCTTCAATCACCATAATCAGTGTCACCGACACTTTTCAATCAGTGCCACATAAATTTTTAATAAGTGCAGCATATAGGTTTTTTTTTTTTTTTTTTTATTGAGGGACGTTTTTTTTACGAGGGTCGATGTTACAAAGGAAAGATAGAGAGTTGCTGATGAGTTAGATTTTTGCCTTTATAACATTTACAAAACAGATGGATATAAATGGTGCATTTAGTTTTCAAGGTATGGATATAAATGGTCCCCATCTCAATTAATACTTTCATTTCCAAAGGAGAGAAGGAAAGTTGTAAGTTGAAGGGTCCGCCATTTTCAAGTGTGGTTTTGCCAAAATTAAAGAATTGATTTGGGAGAAAGATTCCAAATTTGTTTGGGAGAGCTTAACATGGCCAAAAGAGGTAAGAGAAATGGGAGTGAGTTGTGCATGTCAAAAGATAAAATGATTGATGAAGGAAAGCAAATTTTGGAGGATGAGAGGTTTGATACGATAATTGGTAAAAAGACAAAAATTGGTAGTGTTGAGAAACATGATATTTTATTGGTGGAGGCTGATGCTCAGCTCTGTCGAGACGAATGAGAATATTATGTTCGAACGTTCAGAGGTGGGGGAGCCATTGGACGTTCAGTGACCTGCTCAAAACCCCCCAATTGGCTAAGCTTTCAAAATTTAATTAATATTTATGTTTATTTTTATGATTGTTGTTTTTCAGTTGGTGTGGTTAGAAGAAAAGCTGATTAATAAAGGGCATTCTAATATCGTGATGTATGACCAATCGTTTCGAAAGAGATTTTGTTCCTCTATGGTTTTGAAGCTCTTTTCTTATTCTTTGGTGGGTTCTTGTTCTTCAGTGGTCTTCATGTCGATAGAGTTAACCTCCAAATTTTTTTAACCTCAACTAGTGTAGTGTTGACTAATTGTTACCGTTTTCTTACGTTGGGATCTATCAGTCATTTATGTAAAAAAATCAGTTTGAAATGTGTCTATTATTATTTTAGGAGCCCTTTAATCTATAAGTTTTTCTCCTTTAGTTAGTTCTGGTCCGAGCTGTGGACCGAGATCAAAGTTTTATTTGAGATTTATTTCTCTTTTTCTAGTTATCTTTTATGGGAGAATTGTTGTAAGGTTTGGTTTATTTTTTAATGAAGTACTTTGAATTCAAAAAAAAAAAAAACCGTTGAAATTCTACTCTAAATAAAATATTTTATAATTAAAATAGACTATGAAAGAATTGTCCTCTCGAACAAATTCTTTATTAAAAAAAAACCATATATATATGGGTGTGTGTACGACCGAAAAATGACTTACGCCAGAAACACAAATCCATGTACATCGTCAGCCTTCCAAATGCAAGAAGAGGCAACCATATCCTTTATTTCTACCTTAATATTCGGAGTTTATTTATTTGGAAATTGGGGAATGATTTGTATATTTAAAAGATACCTAATTTTACTATAAAAAAAATAAAAAAACTAAACTAAGTTGAAATACGATTTATAATTTACAAAGTCTTTTTTAAGTATAAGTTGAGGGAGGGAGACTACACCCTACAAATAGAGTAGGAGTGCTCTCAAATAAATGTCTAAGTCAAATACTAATTTTTAGAATCGAATCTGTGATTATGGTGTTAAACTAAATTACTATCAAACAATTAAATCATCAGGTTAGCAACCTATATAATTTACAAAGTGTATGTTTTTTTTTTCAAAATTGTTAAACTTTACAATAAACTAAACCTAACAGGTTGGTTATCTGGTTTGGTGTTAATCCATTTTCACTTCACGATCACTTGTTCGATCCTTAGAATCAGTATTTGTAATTCTCCTTTGGTATTTGTAATTCTCCTTCCCCCAACTTGTACTAAAAAAAAAAAAAAAACGTAACGGATTATTTATGAATCAGGATTATGAAAAAAAAAAAAAGAAGATAAAATATAAGGGGTTAAGGGTTATTTGTATATTGGACATAAAGCCTAAATGGTGAATGAACAGCTAAGGCCCAAGAAGAGTAGGCCTGCTGGAGAAGGATAAGAAAAATTCTAACCATCCATGTGATGATATTCCATTTGTGTATTTATTATTAATATTCTAGTAATTATATCACCATTGTTTTGTTTTGATTATTTCTCAAAGGATTTTTGTGTATAAATAGAGGTCTTCCTATGTACACTGAATATGAAAGTCATTTAAAACTCACTCTTATGTCCTTATTTTCTTTTATTTAACTTGGTATCAAAGCATCAAAAATTTTATACACCCTTATTTTTCCAATTCTATATGCCGACTAAGAAAAAATTTATATGGTCTGAAGCAAGCTCCTCATGCATCGTTCAAATGTTTTACTTCTAACCTTCTTGAGCTTGGTTTTGTCGCTTCCTTTTTAGACTATCCATATTTGTGAAAAGATACACAAACCCTATTACTTATCTTCTACTATACGTGGACGATATAGTTTTAATAAGAAATGACTCTATATGTACATCAATTCTCTAATTTCAATCTTCAAATAAAGTTTGACATGATTGATCTAGGCCGATTCCTCTCATATTTCTTGGGGCTTGAGATTAGTCAACAGATAACATACATTTCCAAAAATCAAATCAAATACATAAATGACATTTTTGGTCATTTTGCAATGTAAAACTTCAAACCTTGCTTTACACCTATCTCTCTTCCCAATCCTTATCAGCAGCCTCACAATCCTACAATCCTGAGGTTGCAACTTACTATATCAACAATGGTAAGAGGCAAGAGCTCTTCATTGCTTAACTTTGACCCGCCCGATCGAATATTGTATATGTTGTTAGTAAAGTCTCTCAATATATGAACTATCCTACCTTAGTACAATTACAGTTAATTGTGTAAAAGATAACTTTTAGTTACCTTCAAGGGTCAGTGTATGGTGCACTTCACTATAAACAAGGTATGTTACTAATCTGAGCTTTAAATAATTTTCTACGATATATATATATATATACACACACACAAAAGTCTAGGTTATTCCTTAATCCAATTAAAATCTATATTTAAAAATAATATTTAGAACAAATTAATTCAACTGTAATTTAAAGATTACTTTTGAACTGGTCGTTATTTTGTATGGTTTACATGATATATGTAGAAATGCAATATTTTCTAAACATCTCTTAAACCAAAAGTGGCTTAGGAGAAAGACAACAAAGTAATTTCAACCACCATTAAAAAAAATACTTTAAAAAAAAAAATCCCAACACCAACTTAGAGAGAGATGCAAGCACCCAAAAACACATTTGGAGAGATCACTTAACTTGGTTGAATATCATTACCCACAAGTGGTTTTCAATAATTATTGGAATTATCTTGTTGGGATTTTTTTCCTTTACTTAAAATGGGTTGAAAACTAGGGTTATCAATGTAAATATAATAATTACCTCCACTCTTCATAAGACTTCAATGCCCCCATAGCCTCCAAAATTTGGAGTGCCACATATAAACTATATAATAGTTATATAATCATAATCATAAATGACTTGCCTTCAAATGCTTCTTGCACTTGGGGAAATTAATTGGAATTGTTTTGAAAGGGCATTGCTCAAAGTCAAAGAATTTGTCTCGGTGGAGATTGACTTTTAGAAGACTCAATTCTTTTCTTTTCTTTTTTAAAACATAATTACATTACAATATGTTTCTTCATCTAGCTCTCACCTACTAAATGATTTTAAAAAAAATAATAATAAAAAGTTATAAAAAAAATAAAAACTCTCACCTACTAAAAAAAAATTCATCTTTAAATTTTGTTAGTACAATGAAGGTAGGTCCTAGTGTTTTGAACTTTCAAATTCAAACCAAAAAATATGTATGAATTACCGTCCAACTATGTTCATTTTAACTAACTTAATTATAAAAAACATATATAATTATTCTTTAAATTAGGCATAATTTGTCAACCTAAGCATAATCTTCTTTGGACAAATAGTTTTAACCAACAAAAGTTAGATATTTTAACTTGTTTCAAACGGAAAATGAATTGTTGGATTAACGATAAATTTAATTTTTGAAAATGATCTTGCTTGCAAAACAAAATTGAAAGTAAAATATTGGATTCGGTAAATAATGATATTTGAAGTAGTTTAGTCGAGAGAAAACTAAGAACATCTTAGACTTGCTAAGAATGCCTTACCTTTTTTGAATCCGCATCGAAAGTTTATATAATCTTGGTTTCTAAATCGAGTTTTAACTCACTTATATGGCACAAAATTATGGTGAATTAATGTAACATCTTATTCCATAATATTTTATTTATAATGGTTCAACTTACGTTTTGGTTATCGTGGTCAACCTTCTCTCTTATCCTATCTAGGTCGTTGTCTTAACAACTACTCTTCGAAGTTCCTCTCTTGGTCATACTTACTCAACTTTTGTCTAAACTTGTCTAGGTTCGATCTCCTCTTTATTGGACTTAATTTGGCTCTCAATTTTACTTTGGATCAAGCTTTCATTTTTTGAAGAGCCTAACCATTTTATTTGGGCTTTCGCCTTATGCCACGTTTTTTAATCCACTAACCTAAATTTTACCCTTTTTCTTTAACAAAATTTTACTTTATTTTAGATAGTATTGATTTTCCCTTCAAAATAAATTAATTATAAGAAAAGTAACTTATATATATTAGATGTTAAAGACCTCCTTTCAATGTGAAATAGAGTAGGTATCTTCGACACCACTAATCTAACTAAAACATATATAGTAACTTGTTCATATTATTTTATTTTTTCTAAAACCAACTCTAAAATGACTTGTTGGTTTGTTGGAGAATCGAAGATAAAATGGAAATTCTTAACAATCAAATCAAACTTTGAGAAAAAAAAATGTATAAAATTTATCACAAATTTTTAAAAAAATCTATAAAATTTATCACAAATTATTCTCTATCTTTAATTTTATACTTAAGAAAACTCAACTAATCAAGAAATATAATTTAAACTTTTTTGGATATCAAATATAATTTAAACTTGTTCAGCGGTAAATAATTCGCCTAAAAAATATAATTAAAAAATATACTAACCTACTTGATTTGCTCAATTTTGTTAGCTAAAATAAAAAATAATAATAATAAAAATTTAAAAAATCAACATCCACTCTCTTCAAATTTTATAAATTCTTATTTATATTGAATAAAATAAATTTTTATTTATTTATAATCGTATTTTTAAAAAAAAATTGTATTTTAAAAAGGCGTAATTATTTAAAAAATTGTATTTTAAATTGGCGTAATTATTTTTACCTTTACATATAAAATTTTAAAGGAATTTTGCATGTATAATAATAAAAAATAAAAAATAAAAAAACAAAGTATTTTCATGCACAAAATCAAAACTAATTGATTTGTAGCAAAAATCTAAATTGTGTTCTAAAACTGGTTGAGTTCTATCAGTGATAGAATTCAATCAGTAGTAGATTCATTCTATTATTGGTTCAGTTCTATCACATAAAAAATTATGTTCTATCACTGATTGAGTTTTATCGCTGAATGCAAGTAGACTCATTTTATTACTAGTTGAATTTTATTACTGATAGAAAATTAAGTGTTATAGATGAATTATTTTAAAAATTGTGTTGCAAATATGATACAAAAGTAGAATGTGCTCCTCAACCGAAATTCCCTAATTTCAATTTAGCCTCCTAAATTTGTGAGTTTTGGAATCTAGGATAGTATCTCTAACTCATAAAAACTAGGAGATTGTTTAACCGTGAAGTGATATCTATGCTTATGTTGCCTTTGTTTAAAGCAAATTCTGTTTTAAAGTTCAACTAATAGACATTGAATTTAAAATTCTCATGCAAAATTTAATTCATTTTTTATGGGAAATTTACGAAAATAGCGAAATTCAAAAGATAAGTACAGATTTAGTCACTTCTAAAAAAAATTTAGCAACCATGTCATGGGTAATAATGCAGTAGTGAAACGTATTATGATGCAAATATTTTAAAATTTAATTAATTATTTTGTTAAAATAAGTCATCTATTACAATTTCTCTTATATATA
>JBBMKA010024616.1:0-26882 GCA_037833695.1 Sechiopsis laciniata | reverse complement strand
CTTTAATAAACCTCTCTATTAAAAGTTTCCAAAAATCTCTCCACATAAATGGGTATTCAAATTTGAAGGATTATACTATGTTTAAAAAAAAAAAAAAAATTGAAATGCATAGATGTTAAGAGAGAAGTGAGAGAGAAGGGTGAAGAAAATGATAATAAATTTATTTTATTATTATTATTTTGCCACCTCATCTATTTTAACTAGGGTTAAGTTGTTTTTCTAATCCGAGGACTACTTTTAAACTTTTTAGAAAGTTAAAGGACCAAAACTGAACTTTTGAAAGTTGAGGGACCAAAATGGAACAAAAATGATAGTTTGAGGACTAAAATTGAACTTTTGAAAGTTTAGGGACCAAAATGGAATTTACATGATAGTTCAGGGACCAAAATGATATTTTATCCACTATTTTATTATTAGATATATAATACAAATTAAATTATTATTAGTATAAAAAATTAAAGTTATCCCATTTTTTTTAAATAAAAAACTAAGATTCTACATCAAATAACTTGAATAAAAATAAAAAACAATTAAATTGATCTAGTGCTCTTAAATAAAGGCGTTTGCATGGTTGTTGGGCTTCTTGAGGTAATTCTAAATTATTTTCATGGGTATTAAGTTAGCTTATTAAAAATGATTGACAATGCGCACGTCTTTGCCTGGGGCGAAGGCGACGCAAGGCGCAAAAGGAGGAAAAGGTAAAGGCCTAATTGAAGGCGCTTGCCTTGGCTTCTTTAGAGGTGCAATACCCTCTATGTGCATGGCTCGTGGCCATAGGCGAGGAAAGATGATGACCTTGAAAACACTGAGGAAGAGGAGTGACTATTAAGAAGAACATTCACGAACTATTGTCTGTTCGCCAAACGACACGTGATGTAATTCCATAGCATTTACTACACGATTCTGATTGCACACATTAGACGTCCAACCAACATCTCGAGGAGTATGTACCATAAAGCTACGACTATTGCCGAAACAGAACCTTTTGCCAAAAAACTTAAAATAATAAACAATATTAAAGAAAAAAGGGACCTAATGAACAAAACGAAGAAGCCTTTAAACATGCAGATTCAAATCTGGCAGCTCGATGGAGGGACGAAATCTGAAAAATCCTTTGATTTCTTTCCCATCAAAGTATAAAATGATCTTAATTGCATTGATCCAAAGAAGGAAGGCTACATTAGAATTGACACAGTTTTAGAAAACCTACATAATCTTGAAAGAGTAAAACAACTTGAACCAACCGTAGCTTAAATAAGAGCAAGTGAATAGAACATGGTTCAGAAAAGGATAAAAAACACGCTGAAAGCAGAGAATGGTTGGACAACTTCTTCAAAATATCTGAAGAATTCAAAGATGCTATTCTATTTATCATTTCAACTGAACCTTTATTGTTTACATGGCTAAGTTTCTTTGATGTCGTAGACATATATTTGAGTTTTTTTTCTTGAGCATAAATATCTGAAATATCTTATCAAAATAAATGATAGAAATTAAATTGCAGGTATGAGCATTTGTTTAAAAGTGCACCAGCAATATTAGATGATTCGCTTTCTGCAGATTCTTATCTCAATGTTCTACATGTGCCTTCAACTTTTCCTCGATCAGAAAGAGCCCGATGGCTTCAAGATTCTGCAGACGATGGTTCACTTTATGGTTTAGAGTTTGACGATGGACCTTGTAGTAATTTGGACAGCAATCGGTTTACTGAATGTGTTAATTATATGAAAGAAGTAAGCCAAATCTATTTGCATATATGATTTAGCTTACGTTAATGCTTGACACTAGGACTGCTGAGTTGTGCAATGGTTCTTCCCCTGATTTTGTTTTTAGTTGTACTTTTTTTGTATATTAATTATGATCTGAATAAGGAAAGATATCACATTAGGACAGCTGATTCCACAGTAGCATGCACGATATGGGAAACAGAAAGCACCCAATATTGGCAGTGAATGGCCTTTTGTGTTTATTGATTAGCAGATTAGACTTCCATTATTTTCTATGTTTTTCTCCTTTCTCAAATTTTATAACTTGTTTCCTCTGCCAATTTTATAAGATAAAACTTAAAAAGAACGAGTTTTATTTCTTCATGTCTCATTGAATGATCAAAGAATCGATTTCCATTTCTTCATGTCTTTTTCTTTTCCTCTAAAAACCCGAGCTTTTATGGAGAAATATGAAAGAATATACAAGTATACACAAAAAAATTCCAACAATAGGAGCCAAAACATACACAAACTGACAAAAGGGCTCTAATCGAAAAGAACAATGTGTAACCGATGAAAACACAACCACCTCAATCATCATCTTGGTTATTGGCAAAAGATCCCCCTCCAAAAAAAATGAACCCTAATTGGCTGCACATACTAGAATAGTATCTGCATAAAATTATACAGACCCTTAGACACATCTACAAAATTTTCATTTTTAAAATAATCTGTCTTCTGTGATATATCATTTTGGGTTAGTTTTTTAATTTATTTAATTAAATTTATCCCAACCAATCAATTTAAGCTTTTCGGTTCATGCTTATTTAACGTGATTCAACATGGTATCAGAACATGAAGTTTTGTGTTCAAACATCTATAAAGTCATTTCTTCATCAATTAATATTGATTTCTACTTGTTGGACATTTTTCAAATTTCCAAACTCATAAGTGAAGGGGATTGTTGGTTGTTATAATTAAATTTATACCAATCTATCAGCTTAAGTTTTTGGGTTGATTGATGATTTAACATGATTCTAACAGTTTTAGTTCCAATGATGTGGAGTCACTGATACGTAGTTTTGATCTTTGCAGTACGCACGCCAACTGTTGCTCGGCTTTATGTTTAGGCATGGACATTACATAGACGCTTGCATGCTGTTTTTTCCTCTGGATTCTGTTCCTGCGCCTCCTCAACCGTCAAGTGTGGGCACTGTCACCTTATCATCTTCACCCCAAAGATCTGATCCATTGACAACCGATTATGGGACCATTGATGATCTGTGTGACCTATGTATTGGTTACGGTGCAATGCCTATTCTTGAGGAGGTGATTTCAACAAAATTATCATCTATTAAACCACAGGATGGAGAGAACCAGTATATGGCAACAGCACTGGCTCGTATTTGCAACTTCTGTGAAACACACAAGCATTTTAATTATTTATACGTGTTTCAGGTACTTTTTTTCTTTTTTCAAGACTGTTTAATTTTTAGGGATTGGGTTAATATGGCGTTGCCAATATATTTCAGTTTATTGACTTGGTGCCTCCCTATCTGTTGAATAAAAATTGACCGCCAATGGCATGCAACGAAGCATAACAATATTTTGACTAACTGACTAGTACTCACGTAATGGGTGTGGAACTAAAAGAACAATGAAGTTGCTATCTCGATAAGTTTTGATTGAATGAAAATGAAATCTTGGCTGCTGCATAATGTATCCTAGCTGTGGTATTATGGTTCCTTGAATCACTTAAAAAGTTCCCATAAATTTATTTTCGTGACCAATGGATATTTAAGCCATCTTCGAACTATTTTCTTTGCAAAAATCTTTGATAGGCTCTTAATTTTTATCAAGTCCCAAAGTACGGGTGCCCCTGGATATGTAGTGGCCTAGTGGAGCAAAGATCCGATTCCCGGTTATCAAAAAAAAATTATCAAGCCTTTTTTCTTCCAGATTTGTGTTTGTAAACTAGACTTTGAAGGGAAAAAAGGATTGTAAAGGGATTATGTATAGACTACTGAAAATGAAGGGGAAATGATGAATAATCTTCTTTTTATCTTATTAATTTTCCTTCCATCCAATTTTTTAAATACTGCTTATTTAAAACAATAATTTTATCTGTACCTGTTGGATGTTACTATTCGCTTAAACTTTTAGATCTTGTGGTTTTAAAGCAAGAGAATTTGGTTTCAAATCTGTGGATATTTTATTCTTGCTATTTTATTTAATAGTTCATGAATTAAATCTTGACCCTAAATATGAAGGGAAGGGTTTAGAATGTAATAAAAGAAGTTTATCACAGACATGGAGAATGGCAATCTGTTTCTCCCAAAGTTGTCATCATCGTAAATCATACCATATTTAAAAACGTCAAGAAATAATTCTATTAATGAAATCACTAAGCAAAATTAGAGAAATGGAAGGAGAGACGTTAAGAGACTAGAGCCGAAGGAAATGAGATCCATGAGTCATGATAGACTGTTGTAAGGATAAGTGCATGATACGAAATCAAAGACATAGGCGCAGTTTTGATGCCAAAAAATATGCTTAAATCAACCCTACCCTAAAATACAAGCATCTTCTAAACCTACCAAACTTACTGTGTTTATAACTCCTATATGCAAGGAATCACTCAAAGACATACAGTACTTTAGTGAGCTTGTGTTCAAGCATCTTGTTGTTTCTTTCCAGTTTGTCTTCAAATTTCGTATTTCCTTTATTCTCCAGGTATTAAAACAGGACTATGTCGCTGCTGGGCTTTGCTGTATCCAGTTGTTTATGAATTCTTATTCACCAGAGGAGGCAGTCAAGCATTTGGAACATGCTAAGGTATATCTGAATTATAACTCCTGTACACTGCTACTTGTTTAACGTTATTCTAATGGTGGATTTTTACCCTTGGGTGTGCCTCATGTGGTGGGTTGAAAAGGCTCTAGTAAAAACCTCTGGATTGCTATTGCTTTAGGGCTTTCCTTTTTTCCCTTAGTTTGTGCAATGCTCTGTGGGAGTAGAAATCCTTTTGGTATTTTATTAGTCTTCAAAAATATTGTGGTCCTAGTATCGGTAACGTGCAACAAAGGAACTTGGCGTTATAAGCAACATGGATTTGGTATAGGAGCCTCTGTAGATGATGTTTTGGATAGTCAGTCAGTGGTAGGAATTTGAGATTTCATAGAAATTTAACTTGATTCAGAATTGACTGAATGAACCAATTTATTTTTTCTCTTGGACCCTATTCGTCTTCACAATGTTCCATATTCATGGTCCTAGGCTATTGTTCTATGAAAAAAATTTACAGCTTGCTCTCATGGCAAGTTTAGTTTGTGTTGAGAATCTGATTATTAAACCTCTTTACTTGGTGATTTGGAAGGATGTTTATTCTAAGAAAATAAAAGTTGTCATTTAGGAGTTTATTCGAATTGCTATTAATATTGTAGAAGAGAATGCCTTATCTTTCCCTCTCTCCGTCTTGGTGTGTTGTGTGCCAAGTAGATGAGGTATGCAACCACACCTTTTTATTCACTGTTCTTTGCAAACAGATTCTTGGCTATTCCTTTAGAGGTATTTGATTGAGCCATTCCTATACCAAATGATATTCACATTTTTCTCTTCATGTTGTTGGTGGTCATCCTTTCCAAGGAACGAGGAAAATCATGTGGCTCACTCATATCCATGTTTTCTCATAGCTTATATTGAGTGAAAGGAATAGTTTAATTATCAGAGATGTTTCTCAGTCGTTTGAGCAGTTCCTAGAGTCTATTATTACAATGGTATATTTTTTTATTTCAAATTGAAAACTTTTTTTGTAAATACCTTTGAATGTAGTGTATGGTACTTTCTTCTTTATTTCATTCTTTCAATGAAATCGGTTCTTATTTTTTTTAAAAAGAAAATAAAAAAAAAGATGTGCTTGAAAAATGATTCACGAGAAGCTTCTTGCACCAAAATAAGTAATGAAAAACTCGGCTTGGATTGAGGATGGACTCTTTTTCACAAAAGGGAGTCTACTTTTTTTTTTTCCAAAACCTTTCTTGTTGGTGTGACACTCAAGGAGCAAGGAGTGTCACACATGAGAGGAGGGGAGCGAAAATAAAGCAAAAACAGGGGAATTCTTTGGGAAATCTTTTGATTGTGTACAGTTGGATATATAGGAAGTGGAAAGTATTGCTGCTAGTTTGGTGGTGGACCGTGGTGGAAATTTGTTGGCTTGAATTTTGAAATAATTCTTCTGTTAACGACACATAAGAAATGCAAAACTAGTATTGCCTCATGCAAATTGCAAAAAAAAAAAAAAAAACTAACGTTGCCTTTATTGCTCAATTTTCATTTTAAATACAGATGCACTTTGACGAGGCCCTATCGGCACGACATAAAGGTGGAGATTCTTTCAAGCCTGTGGGAAAGGGAGGTAGAGGAAAAAATGCCTATGAGAAGCTTTCTGAAGAAGGACTTGTCAGGTTTTCTGCCAGGATTTCAATACAAGTAATGTTATCTAAGTGGATATTAATGCTTTTCTTCTATCGTATTTTTTTAATAAGAAACAATTTCATTGAAGGAGCGAAATATGGAGGAAAAAATTTCTACAATCATATTATGCTAAAACATCATTTAAAGTAGCGTTGGAGAATTATGAACGGATAAATTTTCAAAGACGTGTACTTCGTTTAGTCAGTGGTTAAAAAATTAACATAAAAGTTTTTCATTGGAAATCTGAACTCTACTTGCTCAATATTTGCACTCACGGCTGGAAAAATTAGAAAACTTTATCATCAAGGATTCCATCACTATGGGAAAAATTATTGGATTCTTTTGTTGTTATTAAAGAAGAAATAGCCCATCTCTATAAAAGTAAATACAAATAGATATCTTTTTTTCCAAAGTTCAATACAAGTTAAAAGTTAAAGGAGATTGACAGATTGTCCACGTGGACATTTTGTTCAAGCTGTATGGCATTTTTTTCTGTGCCAAGCCATTGGCAGTGGTGTAATTTGTACATCAATTCATAAAAGCTTCTTATGGATTTTTTATATTCTTAGGTGGAAGTTGTGAAGTCATTCAATGATTCAGATGGACCGCAATGGAAACACTCTCTCTTTGGAAATCCAAATGATCCAGAAACATTCAGGTTTTATTATCTTCATCAACGATGGTTTTATGCTATTAGCCAATATAAACATGTGATTTATTTGTGAAGTGAAGCCGCCTTACTTTTTTGAAAAAAAATTTGTATAACTTAACAATATTCTGAACTTCAATTAAAATTATAAGTTGAATGAGTCAAGTTTAAACTAAGATGACCTTTTATGACTATTTAATGGCTTTCTGAGCACTCTAATGACAACTTTTCGATGATTAGTCATGAAGAAGATTTGTCATTTCTCTCGATACTTGATAGCCAGACTGTCGAGTATATCAGAAATTTATTATTTCAAAACTGAGCGGTTTCTCTTTTTTTTTTTAGAAAAAGTAAAATTTGTTCAATAAAATGAATTGTCACTATTTCACACAAAAAGAAAATCTTATTACAAATAGTGGATCAAAAAATTTAGGGAGACCAAGGTAAGTGTCCCATGCCGTGACTGCTTTTTACAATCATTTTACTTGAGGGAAGTTCTGCTTTCTGAGAAGTTCTGATAAGTGTCCCATATAACTCACAAGAAGCAAGTGAAGATGTTCAATTTCTGCGTTTCTTTGCAGGAGAAGATGCAAGATCGCTGAGACCCTTGTGGAGAAAAACTTTGACTTGGCCTTCCAGATTATATATCAATTTGGTCTTCAAGGTAGCAACTGCATTGTGTAGTCTGTGCTAGTTTTCTTTTTTAATTCGCGAGATTGTCTGTGAAATTTTTTCATTGATGCTTTAACACCATCTTCTTGTCACCTTCAGCTGTTGATATATATGCTGGTGTTGCTGCATCGCTGGCTGAAAGGAAGAAAGGTGGTCAGTTGACAGAGTTCTTCAGAAATATCAAAGGCACCATTGAGGATGACGATTGGGACCAGGTAAGTAAATTGTACTTTTATTCTACTGTATACATATAGGAGAATCTGTTTGATGTTGAATCTTTCTATCTTTATGGTATGTGTAAGTGAATGCATGCTTTTACTTTTTGGACTGATAGGTATTGGGAGCTGCAATAAATGTATATGCTAACAAGCACAAGGAACGGCCAGACCGTCTCATAGATATGTTGACGAGCAGTCACAGGTAATAGTTTTATACTTCAGTCTGATTTGTGGCCTTGTGTAATAACTGACTTTGGGGATAAAATCCAAATAAAGTTACGAAAAACTCCAATTGAAAAGAAGAGAGCTCATGTATAATTTTGTTAGAAGGAGAGACGTTCATACACCTAAGAAGCAAACAGAATTAAAAAAAATAAATTCAAGGCTTATTCTTGCATCGAAAATTTCTGCAATTCATTTTGTTCCACGACTAAATATAGGCTCCTTTGAATTAAAGCCAAAGTATATTTTTAGCATGTTGGAAAGTGGGGTTTGTATTTAAACCATCTAGTGGTCACAAGGATTTTGGAGAAATGAGAGGGTAGGAGTTCAATCAATCCACAGTGACCCCTACCTGTTAGGATCTCACAATTGTTCCACATTGGAAAAGTGGGAAGTCCTACAAGCATTTATAAGAGATATGAGTTACTCTCCTCATTGCCAATTAGTTTTGAGGTGGAACTCCATATTCTCTAATATGGTATCAGAGCCCATAAAGCTCAAATGGGTATCGGTCCAATAAAAATGAAATTGAGATCCGATTCAAGATCGGTGAGCCCAAAAGAGGCACCATCTTGAGGGGACATGTTAGAATCTCACAATTGTCCCACATTAAAAAGTGGAGAGTCCTACAAACATTTATAAAAGATATGGATTACTCTCCTCATTGTCAATTGGTTTTGAGATGGAATCCCATATTCTCTAGTACTACCTAGGATGTTAGGATTTAATATGATACGTGCTTCTTGTAACCAAATGTAATAGAATTAGACAGCTTTCTGGTGAGATTAGTCAGTCAGTCAAGATGCATGTAAATTGTAAGCTGTCTCACACTCATTGATACAAATAGAAAAAGTTAAGTTTGTGTTTGTTTTTATTGGGCTGCACGGTTATTTTCCAAAGACTAACTTATTAACCCACTGAGACATTCTTCTGCAACTGATATTTTTCTCATTCATTCTTTATAATTAGTATATCACTAATGACGAAATGATTACAACTGAGAGAAAGAAGGTAATACTAAACATATATGTATTATAATAGAAAGATAACTCAAGTGTTCAAGATACATGGACCCTCCTTATCTCTATCTGGAGATCAATCTCAAGTCTTAATCACTCAATATATCAATGTAATTGTTTTTGTTTCCTACAAAAAAATCTCATATCATTATCTTATGCTTAAGTCATAATAGGATTTGCCATTCTTATCCCTATCATATTCTTAAATTCTTAATAGGTCGAACATTTCTATCATTATCCTATTCTTGCATTCCTACCCCAACTCATCCTCTTGCCAAGTCATTTCATCCTCAATTAATATTGATTTTCATTTATTGAACATTTTCAAATTTCAAAGCCCACAAATGAGAAAAAGTGTTGGTTGATATAATTAAATTTAACAGACCTATCAGCTTAAGCTTTTGGATTAATTGGTGATTTAACATGATTCAAGTGTCCTTAACCCAGAAACCCTACCCTATTTGTGAGTGTCCGAACTTGCATATGTGCACCTCGATTATTCTCACGGAAACCCGTCCGAAATTAATTCCTAGATAGGTGGCCACCATGAATTGAACCCATAACCTTTTGGTTCCTTGATGCTCTCTTGACCACTAGAACAACTCATGATTGTTACGTGGCAATCCAGGGTAAGCAATTAGTTAAAGCTAGATGGCTAGATGACGGTACACATAAGATATTTGGATGTAAAGCTTTATTAAGCTTGTAAAGTAATTACTCCTCTTTTCTATTATCACTCTATGTTACTATTAACTTGCTGCTCTTACAAAGGGCAAAAAAATTATTTCAGGTTATTTTTCCATTTTGGTTTCTTGACTTCCAAAAGTCCAATTTTAGTCCCTAAATTTTAAAGTTTGTTCCATTTTTGTCCTTAAACAAGTAAAAAAATATGTGAACATGTTTCTAAAATTGATAGAGAAAGATGATAATTTTTTAAAGAAAAATTAACTAAAAATTTTCAGTCAGGACCAATTTTAACTTTTTTTGAAAGCTCATAGAGTAAAATGTAATAAACTTGTAAGTAAAAGTCTAGGACCAAAATGGAACAAAATTGAAAGTCAAGGGACTAAAATTGGACTTTTGAAAGTCTAGGGACTGAAACTGTATTTTAATAAAACATTCCGTTTATTACTCGTTAAGTTACCTGCATGCATGTTATTAATGGATTTTGGGGGAGGAGATGATAAGAATCATGCATCCTCAATCATTGTATGGTTGTTGCAAAATGATTGATGATTTGAGCCATTGAAGAAGAAAGATAGGTTTCTCATCATGCATTATTTTGAATTTCCATATAATTGCTTCAAATCCTTATGGTATTCATCTTGTACATACAGAAGAGTTTTGGCTTGTGTGGTTTGCGGTCGTCTGAAAAGTGCTTTCCAAATTGCTTGTAAAAGTGGAAGTGTTGCTGATGTTGAATATGTAGCTCATCAGGTCAGGCATCTCTTTTAGGACATCTATTATAGAATTCTAATTTGAATTGAATTTGTTCAACAAAACTTTGTGGCTGCCAACTATGGCCAAGATTCTAATCTGATAAGCAGCATGATTATGTTTATTTTATCTGTTCTTGAAATTGAATAGAGTACTTTTAATTGATTAAAATCACTTTATACCACTTTCTAAAATTTAAACCAAACTCTTTTTTGTCGAACACTATTAGTTTTAGTCATCCATACGCAATTTAAAAGGTGTCCCCAAGTGGTGGCAGAAGTGGTTGAAGACTTGGGTTTTGGAGGTGTGCTCCCTTTAAGGTCCCAGGTTCGAGACTCACCTGTGACATTAATTTGTAGACACCTCCGGTGTCTCCATTCTTTCGATGTCTCCCGGTGCTTGGCCTAAGGACGGGCATGATTACTCGGGTATAGCTGTTTCAAAAAAGAAAAAAGAAAAAAAAAGCAATTTAAAAGGTATGACAAACATATACCCTACTTAAATTCCCTTTTCCTTTTGTTTTAATTTTCTTTCTTTGACAAGAAATAACAACTTTTCATTGATATGAATACCCTTTTCTCTTATACACCTTAACAATAGAAGATATGAAAAAATCTCCGTTATTAGCGAGCTTAATATATGGACCGTGAAGTGAAGAATACTTGTTTGACAAAAACAAAGAAGGCTGTGATCTTAAGGCTTGCTGTGGAAAAATTTCCCTGAAGTCTCTCACTAAAGCTTATCCGACAATAATTTTTTTGGCTTTGTTTTCAAGTTTGTTGGTTTGTATAACCTGATAATTCTCGATCGTGCCTTAGCAAAACTTTTCATTGATGTATGAAATAGTTACAAATGTCGTTATTGGTGGTGAGGTGTCATATCCCAAAAAAGAGAAACGATGACTCCAAATTAAAGTAAATAGGAGTCTTAGGAGATGAAATTTATGATGACCTCAATAGATTGATGCTAAAACTCTATAGAAACCAAATGGATCTGTAACATCTAAATAATCCTAAAAATACGTAGTCCAAGGGTTTTCAACCCCACTCAAAAGAGATGCTAAGGAGGTTGATTATGTCTCCATGTCTTATCATGAATCTCTAGACCCCATTCCTTGAAGAAAAGATGACAGAAGCTAGGTGAAAGAGATATGCAAGAGATTTAAGTTCTTACGTAAATTATACAACCAAGATTCTTTAGCCAGTAACGCATATGAGTTCTTAGAGCTGCAGTAGGTTTCACAAGCAACTTCCATGTGTTTGTGCCACCGGAAATCATTCTCTCATAATCACGCTTTCTAAAAATCACTTTTTTTCATTCATTACTTTTATTCTCTTTCCAACAACTTTTTATAGATCACATCACTATTTTTCACTCTCATCATACTCATTATTTTATTTTTCTCATAACCATTCCCTTCACCCCAAACACAAATAATCATTCCCTCCATAATCATTCCCTTTCCTATTCTTCCCCTAATTCTCATTCCCCCCAAAATCATTATCATTCCCCTTCCGCCAAACACTCCATTAAGTAACTAAGAGGTGATGAGTTCAATTCATGGTAGTCACCTAATTAAAAATTTATTTCCTATGGATTTCTTTGATATCTAAACGTCGTAAGGTCAGGTGATATGTTCCGTGACAATAGTCGAGGTACCTGCAAGTTGGCTCAGATAGTCACGGATATCAAATAATAATAATGATGATGATGATGATAGAAATTTCTTTCAAACCTCTAGAGTAATAGATTTTAGGAGTCGGGAAAGGTAATATAATTGTTGACCATTGTGAAAATTATTGTCATTTTGATGCTTGATTTGGGGAACAATACTCTTGTTGAGTCATATATTTTGTTTCAGGCATCGCACGCGAACGCACTCCCCGTGCTCGATATGTGTAAGCAATGGTTGGCTCAAAACATGTAATCAGCTCAATCGAGTATGCTTTTCCTTTCGGTTTCAACTGATATACAATCTCCGGTAACTTCCCTGCAATCATTGACTTAGTTCAACATCAATTCCTCCGGTAGTTCCAGTAAGATGGAGATTGATTTTTCTTGAGATACTACTGCTTGAGTTAGACTTCGAAGAAACCTCAATCCACTCGATCGATATCGGTTAAATTTTCCAAGAGCTTGCAGTTAGTCCGATGTTTTGTGTAAATGTAATTATATTTATTGGACATTTTTTCATTCGCTGTCATGAGAGGCTATCAGTTTCATCAATGAAAGCTGAAGATGCTTAAGATGGCGCCAAGGTATTTTATTGTAAGCCTTCTTGCAGGTAATGTTAATATTGGGAGCCTTCTTACAGGTAATGTTAATATTGGGAGTTCTATTTTTCAGGAATGTGCCTCTCCACTTTGGAAATGAAATGCTTTGAAAAATAATTTCATTTGGGCTGATTTTTTTTTCTTTGTTATTTGTAAGTTGTAACAATCTATTTTTTTTAATAACTACAAAGTCAGCTTTTGATTGATGAATGTAATTATATGATTTAAAATGTATCGTAGTGATTTGATTTTTAAATCGACACTAGTCTAAAATTTTTGTTGTAATATAGAACATATGAATTGATGCTAGAATTTACTTTTCAATGCTAAAACTCCCATGTTCATTTGATATTGTTCACTTTGTACATAAGCTCTCGTGATTTTGTTTTTTGTTTTACCAAAAAGATGTCATACCAATGGAAATATTTATCCTCCGTTAAAAGTTATAAATTTATGATCTATCTCTTCTTTAACCAATGCAAAATTATCAGTTTGTTTGTATTCTGACTAATCTTTTTGACCATTAAATCAATTTGATGATTTATTCATATTGCCTATATTTCATTCCTACGTGGTTCTCTAAAACGTTTAATACAATATTAAACTAAAATTTTGTTTGTACATTTTTTAATTACAAGCGTTAAGGCATCCAGCTCTTATGTTCGTCTGTTCGTCTTGCAAAATGTTATATCTAATAAAAAATAATAATAGAAATTTTTTTTACAAACTACTTTTAAAGTATGAGGTTTGTAATAATTAAACTGTTAAACTTTTAATTTGATCGATCTATGTTCCTTAAAATTTGTAAGTATTGACCTCTTATGTAAAATTAAGAGATTTTCACATTTGTGGAAAAGATAAATTTGTCTTATATCTTATTTTTACCACAAGAATTGCTTCATGATTATCTACTTTATGAGAAGAAAGTGGGATTTTGTTTCTTAAAAGTTTTGAGAAATAAGTATGAACTTTTTTCTTTATGAAGTTTATTTCATTTTATTCTCTCAAATTTTTAATATTCAATTCTAGTCTAATAACAACCATTCAAAAACTATATATATATAAAAAAAAAAAAATTAAAAAAAAAAAAAGTAGAAAAATGATGCAGTAGGTGGTTTTTAAAATGTTTATGAAACCTATAACTCGAAGTGTGTACTTACAAAAGCTAGACAATGTTGACCACACATTTGTCTAGAGTGTTCCTAAAAGTATCTAGATATATTTCACTTTTTAGAACATTCTTTAAATGTTCACATAAATCTAAAATTCTAAAACTTCCACAATTTTCTAAGAAATTTCTAGATTATGGGCTTCTACTCTGAGTGGGCTAATTAATATTTTTGATAACTTGGACTCTCATAATTACTAGGCTAAACTCCATGAGCTAGTAATGAACTTTTAACACTCTCCCTCAACACTAGCCCCCATTCGGTGTATCATGTTGAAAGAACCCTTGAACTACGAAACGAGGCTTATATCTTTCAATTGATCCATCCCAGTGTCGCTATATTTTGTAAACTCTTTGGTAGGAAATGAGTTTGACATCTCTAAGCTTTGGCACTAGTTCTCATGTTTGATTTTGTTTTAAGTTGTGATTTTTTCCTCCATCGCCTTCTGCCAAGCCAAGTTTTGTAATGCTTCATCATACGGCTTCGGCTCTTTAACATCGCCTTTTATAATAGTTGCATTGACATATTTCGAAATTGGCTTTCAGATCCTTTCTGACCGTCTAAGTTGTGGAGGTGACTTTTCCTTTTCTCTAAGTTCGCTTGGTTGAGTTACTTCTTGCTCACCAACATCAGTGTCGTTTGATTCTTCAGACTTAGGTGCAGTTTGCTCTCTCGTCTCATGTTGTAGAATTTCTTCAATGTTATTCGAGTCTGGTATGGTAAGACTTTATTCTCTGAGAACCATCACAAAGTGTCTTCTTCAAATTACATCTTTTGAGGTATAGCATCTTCTACTTGTTGAATTTTTCAATATTTTAACGTCTTCATAGACCTTCACATCTTCCGGCACAATCGTTATGTTGTCGCTCTTAGCAATCGGTAACTATGTGTCGTTGTACTCTTTCTTGTTCTGGAGTTTTCTCTAGGGGTTGCAATTTTTCCAAAATAATACTAAGAAAAAAAACGCAAAACGATGTTATAAGAGTCGTCCTTTTTCATCCTAAAACTAAATTATATTGTCATCCTAAATTTTATATATAAAAACAAGCTTGAATTTCATTTGTTAAACAGAGTGATTAGATTTTGACATAATTGTGATATTCAATTTAGTTTCCCACATCATCACTAAATTTTTAAGTCTAAAGATCTAGAAGTATTAGTTTCCTTGTCAATGTCAAAGGATGCATTAAAAAAAGCATGGGTTGTACATTGCCAAAGTTTGTTGTGTATTATTGATTGACAATAAATGAATTCCTGCCCAATGTTTAAGCATTTTAAAATAGCTTTTCTGGCAAAAAAATAAAAAATAAAAAAAAATAAAAACTTTTCTTGATTTTAACGAGTCTGTATACATTATTTTATTTCCGATTTCGTTTTCTTGATGAGATTTATGCATTTAGTTTGATGTTATGCTAATATATTTTTAATGCCAATTATAGTCAACTGATCCTAAGTATAGTTTTTAATGGTTTATTGGATTTTTTAACGAACTTCTAAATATTTCACCCCAAAGAAGATTTTAGATCTCCCTCATTTATTTTAGATGGCGAAAGAAATATTTAGATTACATCATTTTTTTGAGAAAGATCTAGATATACATTGTCCAAACTTAATTTGTCGCAAAATTATGACCACGTAATTTACTCATCAAAGAGAAATGTGAAAAATTTATGATCACAAAATTTTACTCGAAATCTAAGTTTATCTGTATTATAAATAAGTGGATGTCCATTATTGATAAAAACATCCTATATTCAACTGAGTAAGTTGTGAGATAAAAAGTTATAACTCATAGTATAAGTATGTGTTTATGACTGAGAAGTTATAAATTTTAATTTCTCTTATTTCAATTATTTGAACTCAGAAGTCATCATTTATAATTATGAGGATATTATTATTTATTTTAAAGACGAGTTTATCTTTCTTGTTCATTTACTCCATGGAACACCAAATCAACAAAGCCTCATGGTCACCTATCACTTTTAATTAAGAGAAAAACTTCCTAAACTTCTCCAAGAGGTATCTCTACATAGTTCCCAACTATTTGTATGTATAATATTATGCCACATAAGTAAAGTAATTATATAAAATTAAAAAAAAAAAAAAAAATTTTAAAAAGTTAAAATACTATTTTCGTCCCTCCACTTTAACATTTGTTCTGTTTTGATCCTTCGACTTTGAAATGTTCAATTTTAGTCTCTCGACTTTAGCATTGTTCAATTTTAGTTCTTTAACTTTTAATTGTTCAAATTTAGTCCTTTGATTAAACTTAAAAATAGTCTCTACCTTTATTTAAATTTCTCTCATTTCCATCTTTCTCCCTCCCATCCCATGCTTCTCTCTCAAATCCACCATTGTTTTTCTCTCTCCCTTTCTCATTTTAATTTTTTTTATATTTCTGAGATATTCCTGTTAAATTGATAATAATAACATGAAATAATTTGGGTCTCTCTTCTTCTGTCTTGTTACTACAAATTTTAAGCAAAAAAACAGAGCGTTGTGCTAAATGCATAGGAAAACAGAGTATATATATAAGGGTCTCTCTGTTAGTGCAAGTGTTCTTTAATGACTTCCTTCAAGCTGCCTTAAGTTTCCTTTTTCTTTGATGAATTGAGTGTGGTGATGTTTTCAGTACAGTCAGCCTTCATGTGCAATGTAAAAAAAAAATAAAATGAGAAAGGGAGAGAGAAAAACAATGGTGGATTTGAGAGAGAAGCATGGGATGGGAGGGAGAAAGATGGAAGTGAGGTGAAGGGAATGATTATTTGTGTTTGGGGTGAAGGGAATCATTAAGTTGTAATTTTAAAACTATAGAAACTAAATATTGTTATTTAACCTAAAAGTAATTATTTGAGGTAAAGGATTTTAAAAGAAAGGAACATTGTGAGTTAGCCTAGTGGTCAAAGAAGGTCTTAAGGATCTAAGAGGTGATGAATTTAATGCACTATGGCCACCTATGAGTTCCCTTGACAACCAATTATTGTAGGGTTAGGCGATTGGCCCCGTGAGAATAATCGAGGTGCGCATTAATTGGCCTGAACAGTTACAAATATAAAACATAAAATGCATGTCGCTAAATATGCAATTAAAAGGACTTGACAAATTCAGTTTACTACTAATCTAAATTAACTAACTACCTCAAATCCAGGCTGGAGAAACACATACGCTTTGGTTACTTCTTTACAAGACTGGTCAAACTAATTTGTGTAAGATATCTTTCCTGGGATAACAAACTTACCTGTAACGTTCTATTCTAAGCCACTACTTGAAATGAACATACTTTTGGGTTGATCTCCCATGACAGGTTACACTGTCAGCAGTTCATTCAGCCGGTTGTTTCTACTACTGGCTAGCAATTCATCACAAAGATTCATAAAATACATGGATTGGAATCGAAGTCGAAGATTTTGCGAACAGAAGTATCTGGCTTTGGTACACCTATTCGATATATTGGTCCATTGTCACACTTACTACTGTTGGTGATGGGGACTTGCAGGCAGTTAATACAGGGGAGAAGATTTTTAGCATCTGCTACATGCTACTCAATATCGGCCTCACATCTTATTTGATTGGAAACATGACAAATCTCATCGTTCACGGCGCTATCCGAATGTTTATCATAGTAATTTATCCTTTTGCTCTATACACTCAATCTACTGCACATGAACCAGTCTAACATAGAAAGCATAGCCTTTGTGAAAAGTCTACTAGCAATGAAAATCCTACCACAGAGTCTTACCCTGTAAACATGTCCAGGAAGCTGCAAGGTATCCAATGCTCAGGCCTATAACTAGGAAAGATTCCTAAAACACAATATAGATGATAAAAACAACCACAATGGATAGCCTAGTGGTGGTTCTTAAGAAACCAAAAGATTGTGGATTCAATTTATGAACCATCCACCTAGGAATTAATTTTCTACGGGTTTCCTTAACATCCATATGTTGGAGGGTCAGATGGTATGTCGTGTGAAAATTTTCGAAGTGCGCGTAAGCTAGTCTGGACACTCACGAATATCAAAATTATATATAGAGAGAGAGATCTTAAAAACACTGAGATATTGATAGTTCTTCAATATTCAGTGGCACTCTGCTTAACATGACAAGAAATAGAAATAACAAGATGAAATGGAAATGATAAACAACAAACTAATTTGCGCATTCGAGAGAGTTGGTCACGTCTCCTCTAGGTCTAAGCCTTACCCAAAAACAAGCATGGCCTCCTCTCTTACATCCCCTCACTTATTTATAACCATTATAGCATTCACTCCCTTACAAGAATAACCATCCACCCTAAAATTTACATATTTGCCCTAGAATACTTGTGATAATTAGGGGTATTACAATAGCTTGGTTTAATATGACCAAATTTCATACTTTTTAATATGCTAGAAGAAAGAGGCAATGATTGACTGGTTTTACTACTTATATTGTTGCTCTAGAATTACATTGTCCACAAAAAATACAGAATCATCTCTCATTCTAATATCTTTTAACATTAACTTTATAATAAGCAAATTTTATTATCACTTACTAGAGGGATTCCATATGTTGAGATATGTCTTAAACGCATTAATGCCTTGGGATTAGTAGTCGGGGGTCTCGCTGCCCGGTTAGCGAGTGAGGGTGCAGGGGCAACGCCCCCGTTGCCAAAACACATTCCGCATGCGTGAATGTATCTGCATTCGCTTAGCGCATCTCGCGCGCAAACGCATCTTGCATTGCTGCAATGCGTCCCGCATGTGTTTGCGCATCAGCATTCCGTTTTAATGCTTACGCATTTTGTAATAGGTTTTAATGAGAGTTCATATATAAACTCGAATTAAAACCCTAGCCGTATTATGACATTCATTCTGTACTCTGCATTGTTCGTTCTCCTTAATAAAATTCCGCCCCCTCTCTGCCCGTGAACTAGCTAACACAACGTTAGTGAACCACCTAAATTTTGTGTTGTTTTCTTTTTCTCTCTCACGTTTACTTTATCTTCGTTTTACGATTGTTGATTGCTGTTTTCATAACACCATAAATGAGATGCTGCGTTATGGAAGCAAGAATAGACGACCAGAAGGCTTGAAAGATCAAATGTTAGCACACATGCAGCTCAAGTTTAAGACAGCAGAGTTGAAGGAAGAAGACGTGTTGGAGGATTTACCTAAAGCAATCAGATCCAGCATTGCCCATCACCTTTTTCGTCGAACAGTCGAGAATGCATACTTATTCAAGGAGCTCTCCGAAGACCTTATCGTCCAATTGGTAAAAGAACTTTTTCCCTGTTCAAGAATGATTTCACAAAAAAGAGTGGTAAAACAGGCTTCAAGTTATGCACCATGAAGTAAAAAAAAAAAAACAGAACTTTTGAGCATTTACCTTCACCATTTAACAGAAGAATATCTGGAGCCCATTAAAATTTATTGCCATTCTCATTTTCCTGATGGCCAATTACATATTTGTACAGTTATCTGAGATGAAAGCAGAGTACTTTCCACCTAAAGTTGATATTATAATACAAAACGAGATACCAACAGATTTCTACATTTTGGTATCTGGATCAGTGGTATGTAATATCTCATCTTTCTCGATGTACGTTCCATGTTATATTGGAATAAAATCTGAACTAAACTTATGAAAATGCAGGATGCGATCTCGTACAAGAATGGAACTGAACAGGTAACATAAAGCAGTTCATTGTTGAGTTTAAAGGTTATTGCCTATTTCTATGCTTTATATGCGGCAAGAATTTAACCACTCGTGCCCAAATTACAAATTCTGATAATGTAAAGTTAGACGATAAAGTATTTATGATAAAATATGAAGCAGTTAAAATGAGCATCAAGACCCTAATAAAGTTGAGAAAAAGTACTAAAATGATTAGTAGATCCAAAGTGGAGAAAGAGAGACTTCCCCTACAACCACCATCCTTGGAAACCAAAGCACAAAACTACAAAAAAACAAAAAATAATAATTTATAATATACCGAACTTATTGAGATAAAATGAAAGAATACACGGGCAAACAAAAAGAAAACTCTCACAAAACAGGGAGGAATGAACTTAGAAAGGTTTCCAATCCAAAACAATTTTAACGAATAATTATAAAACATTTTAGTCATCTAGGTCCAAAGAGAAGCAATGAATCTAATGAGGAATCAAACGTAATCTGGAAATCTCTCCTTCCCTCAAAAGATTCTATTGACAAAAAGAGTATTTTCAAAAGCTCAAGATGCACGGCGCAAAGCCTACTCCGGGGCTTAGGTGCAAAGCACAAACAAGGCAAAACATTAAGAGTTGGTGAATGTTGTTATTTAGTTGATAAAAAAACTTAAATGCATGTGTTTCGTGTTAGTCGAATTTATTTTTTACAATTAATCAAAGGATGATGGAGAATTTTTTTTACCAGAGGCGCTAGAGAGGTGCTAGAAACCTGCATCTTAAGGCTAGGAGCGAGCCTGAGCAAGCCTTTTAAAACATTGTACAAAACTATAATTAAAAAATAATTTATTAAACAAAACGTCTACTTGGACTCTCGGTATCTTTCTTTTAGAACAAAACTTATGTTGCTTCGAAGTAGTGATGTGGTTGCAACTGAAGTATATTCAGACAAAGTACAAGATGAGCACATACTATATTTCAATAAACCAAGAACTAATGGCAAGACAACAGAAGAGGATTAGATGAGACCTGTTTTGTAGCACTTGTAAACTAGACAAAAATAGTGCATTATATCCACCGTCTAACAGAAGATAATATCCCATTCATTAATATCATAACGCCAACTATCTTTACAAGTTGATTCTTCAAGCTCAAGCAAAACTCTGAAACCCACACTTCATGCTCAAGAAAACTCCTGCAATGCAAAATTGACAAATTATACAAAATACAGTTATGAGTGATATCAAGGAAAAGCCAATAATGATAATAATGTCTTCCCAAGCATGGAGATTGGAAAGGAGTACCAGATCCCTATAGAAAGTTATTTTCTTGAACTAGTATTACGAAAAAACCCACCCCGACCTAAGCATTCTTCCTAGTCTTCCAAACACTTTGAACAACACAAGTAATATTTATCTGCTAGCTCTCTAGTCTAAACAATCAAGTAGAATCAAGACAATTTTTGTAATAATGCTACTATGTAATGTTATTGAAAATGGAAGGGCAATTGTATCTGCCTAACTCATTAATTATTGGGTTGATTGGTGATTTAGCACGTCTCAACTTGGTAACAGAGCAGTAGGTCATGTGTTCAAACCCTTCACAAGTTGTTTTATCTCCAATTGATATTGATTTTCTCTTGATGTTCATTCTCAAATTTCCAAGCCCACAAGTGAGGAGGACCGGAGGAGAGTTGGTTGATATAATTAAATTTACCACAACCCATAAACTTAAGCTTTTAGGTTGATAGGTGATTTCACATGTTTCAACACTCGGGCATTGAGATTTTTCTATCCTCAACAGGGACATGAAAATCCAATGAACCTGATATTTTCCCTCTTTTTATAATATTTTCATGAATTGATTTTCAGATTTTGGCAAAGCTAGAATCTCCACAGATGGCAGGGGAAATTGCCGTGATGCTGAATATTCCACAGCCATTTACAGTGATAACTAGAAGACTCCCAAGTTATCAGGATCGGTCACCATCATTTTAAGCAAATTCTACAACCTAGCAGCGATCATGGAAAAATCCTTTTCTTCAACTTCACCGAGGTTAGAAATATAATGCATCTATAATACATCAGCTAAACGAATTTTATGTCAGAAGCTTTAAAGATACATCATCAAGATAGTAACTGGTTAAACTAGCTGTCTATAATCATAACATAATAACCCTCTCGTGATTAGTACATTCATTTTTTTCTTTATTACAAACCAGGGATTTTAAGAAAAATTAGTTTCAAAATCATGATTTATGAAGATCGAATTGAAAGCTCGGGCTAACCGCTATCTACATTCTACAGGATCAGAATTTGATTTAATCATATAGTGAAATCCTCACGTGTCAATATGCAAATTTTTAAGCTTGAAAATCAAAGACCCACATACAATCTATACAACTGCTAACTAAATTCAAAAAAAATGTTTATGCATTTGGTGATGATGTGTTGTTTTGCAGCATACAGGACCAAATGAGACACAGAATCAAAGAGAGCCAAATTATTATGGAGATAAGAAAAATGGAAGGTACAAGTAGATTGTGCAATGACATTGACAGCTATAACATTTTTTTCTAACTAGTTTATCTAAGAGAACATGCATATAGTGGATAAATGATTCCTTAGGGAATTTATTGTTTTTTCTGCACATATATCTACTCTAACGGTTTCAAGTTGCAACAACATGCAAACACATTCTAGATTCATTAGGACATAATGTTCATGCGTGCAAGAACTATGTTGCCACTTTTTTTTCAAGTACACTATACTGCATTTTATCAGAACTGAAGTATATTCATTCACCTCGTAAAAAACAGAGCTAAATATTCCTCATAATTCTGTTTAATCATGCTTTTAACTTAGAAGATAAACTGTGATGCCCGAGTTTAGGAGGGATATATGAATGAACCGAGACAACATCCGAATGAGAGAGACCTTGGGAATACGAAAGTCATGGTAAGGAAAGTCCTAAAAGAATTGATTTGTACTACATATACTAATAAGGTGCACCTTCTTTTTATGTGGTTCAATCGTAGGAACTTCACACTTAAGCGTACTTAACTTTGTACAATTTTAGGTTGGGTGACTCCTTAGAAATTTTCCTAGGAAGTTTATGGAGACAATTTTCACTCTTATAAGGGCTTAAAGGCTAGTAGGTAACATGGCCAGGTCGCTTAGGCGAATGCCGGGACCGAATCCGGATTCAGAGTCCTAGTCTGAATCTTGGTCCACCGGCGTTACATAAACTATGAAAATCCAGCCTTCTATTTTAAAAACATTGGATTAATTTGGTCAACAGACTCAGTGCTATCAACTTGCTTCAGAGCAAAGCACACTTCCTGGATGTTTTAATCTTAATCAAGTTACTCTTATTGGAGGAACTTGGATATCGTATCTTTTCTTAGAACTCAAGGGCACAATAGTATAGCCTATAGAACATATCATGTTCAAGTAAGATCATTAGATATTGTTGAATTAGGTTAAATCACCAATCAACCCAAAAACCTAAGTTGGTGGGTTGAGGTAAATTTAATTATATCAACCAACACTCCCCCTCACTTGTGGGTTTTGAAATTTGAGAAATGCCCTACCAGTGGAATTTTAATTTTAATTGGAGAGGAAACGACTTGGCAGATATTCGAATTCATGACCTCCTGCTCTGATACGATATTGAATATGTTAAACTACCAATCAACCCAAAAGCTGAAGCTTATGGGTTGAGGTAAATTTAATTATATCAGCCAACAGATATCATATCTTTTCAAATGTTGCTTGAGATCATCTGCATCGCAGTACTTCATATAAAAGTTTACAAGGGGTGATTGTGCTTGAATAACTGATGAGCATATTGAAGATTGTCAAAAATTCATATAGCTCATTCCACACAATTATGTTACAGGAACACCAGAAGCATCAAAATCATTGCCACCTACAGTTCCCATCAGGGTGATAATTCACGAGCACCATCCCGATGAAAGTACAAAAGATGGCAACAGTATGGGAAAGCTGATACTTCTACCTAAGTCAATTGAAGAACTTTTTGGATTGGCATGCATTATTATTACTATTAGATTTGTGAAAATTCTAATTTCCTTCATATCATCAAAGCCATTGATAAGTACCTAATATTCCTAAAAAAAAATTGTGTCGGCTTAATCATGATTTAATATGAGGGGAAGGGGACGTTAAGATAAGAACAGTTTTCGTGTCTGACAAAGAAGACAATTTAAATCGAACTCTTACCGTGAACTAGATATCATAGTTCGGTTGTAAGTAATACAACAGAGTTCGGGATCAAACAGAACAAATCAAAGTTGAAAATTTACTTATAAGAAAATATATAGAGTTTGGCATTTTTATACTCCCATATCTTTTTTCAATTTCAATGTGGATGACGTTTGGTAAATTAGAATATAACTGATTAACAATGGATTGCAAAGAAAATATTTGGCAAGAGAGGGAGCTCAATTCTTATGGCTGATGGCTCTAAAGTAGATGACTTAAATGTTTTAAGAGAGCGTGATCATTTATTCTTTGTTTGAAGACAAAAATCATATCTGTTCGGTTTACATGACCCAGTGCCTAAGTTTAGGACTTATGGTCCTCGACTATCAAGAAATCAGGCATAACTGATAGTGTAAATACACAAAAAGGAATACATATTGGCAGAAATGTGCATAAGTTTTGAGAGATATCTTACAGCGCTCATCCTCCGTTGTTGAGCATGTCTAAAACAGTGTAAGCAGCTTGTTGAAATTGTTGTTTCTCTTCCTCTAGGACCCCCTTCCTGTCAAGAGCAGAGCCCCTGCACTTTTCTATGCCTTCCAATATTCCAACAGCGTTTTGATCAATTTCACTGCAAACAGTTGAAAACAATAAGAGTCGTGTGAGCCTTTTTTTTTAAACAAGGGTAACCACGTCCATCTCTAGGATAGGCACCTGAGACATCGAAGGAATAATATCACAGGTGAGTCTCGAACCCGAGACCTTGAGGAAAGAGTCATGTGAGCCTTAGGATGTAGACGTACTATTATTACGTTTTATGCAATTAAATTGTGTCATTAGGAGTAGAAGATTCAGAATATGACGGGCAGATGTGGAACGGGAAGATAGATGGTATTGGTACTTTATGAACGTATAATTAAATGCACGTAAAATGAATCTTAGGCTGCCCCAAATTTCTTAAAAGAATTTAGTGAAAGCACACTAGAATCTAAACATCAAAGCAAACCTCACGTCATCATTCAATTTGCTTTCCCTCAACTTCATATAACATTTGGAAGAATTCATGCTTTTAAATTCCTTGATATGAAAATTCTAAAATTGCATTGTCAATATAAGGATCATATCAATTCACTTATTAGTAATGAATAAACCAGAAGCCTTATGTTTTGCTTGAAAATGTTCTCTCTCCCCACTTGCCGCTTATCAGTTAACAGCATTTACCAACAATTATTTTCCAAAAAAAGTAAATCGAGCTACTGTTGATAATCAATAAACCTGATCATTCTAAGCATGTTCTCCATAGCCCCTTGCGCCTGTTGTGATATATCTGCGCACATATAAACATATCAGATCCAGCATCCTTTAATCGAGGGCGTGATTAACACTTCAACAGGCAATGAAAGTAAGAGAAGAAAGAGAAAATGATTTTGTGATCAAACCAAACACATCTTTGTTTGAATGATATTCCTCCTTTCGATTTTCGAGGCTCCAAAAAGTTTTCATAGCTTTCAGCTATTATTTACCACCTCTCTCCAATACTGATCAAATTACATGAGTGTATTTAGTTTTGTATGAATTTATAAGCCTATTAATTCGCAGAGGAGCAACCTTTCTCCTAATACAACCAACTCAAAGCAAGGAATTCGTACGAATCACTTCTCTTCCAGAATTACAGAACTTAAGTGTTGCGGTAAGTTAAGCAAAACAATCAAATAAAAGATGACATACAAATGAATAAAGAATCATAAGATATGAAGACTGGCCGTTTTTTAAAACCATTCAAGACTCAAGTAATGTAAAGAACTAAATGAATATTCAACAGAGTCAACATTTGGAGAAATCAAACTCAATTTTAGAGAAGGCAAACTATAAGTACAAGAATACAAATATCTTTTTCAAAACAACAACTAGCACTGCTGATTGAACGATTTGTTCAACAAACAACGGCATCAGTTCTGGATTTGAGTTACATAAATTCACAGTACCAGAAGCAGAGAAAATTAACCTAATCGGCGTATCCAGTCAAACCTCCGCCGATCATTATCAAATGAATTCGTCAATCAAGAGAAATTTTCATTGGCTATCTAGAATTTAATTTGAAAGCATTTCTTACTTCTTTAAACACAACTAGTAAACGATTGACAAAGCCGAATTTCACAATATCTGAGCCAAAATCGAACGAACAAACTCGCCAAACAATGTCAGGAAGGCAGATTTTCATTGCGAAAAAACGTAATCGTTAACATTTTTGCTAGTGTTTTGAGTCTGTGTGCCTTAAAGAGAATGAAAAAGAAGCGAAGAAGCGTACCGAAGATGAGAACTGAGAGCTGCGATTCAGATTCAGATTCAGGTTCCGATTCCGGCAACGGAATAAGCTGATCGTTGGGTTTTGAATCGGAAGTTGCCATCGAAGAGATGCCGGAATGAGATGAACAAAGAGTTTCTATTACGTTCGCGCGGTTTGAGAACTATATAAATGAATTTTCAAATTCATGGCACATTGAATACACCAAATCTTTTTTCTTTCCTTTTTTTTTAGTTCTACATTAAATCGCCCTGGTCTTGCAAATAATTTTTAAAAAATTCCCTAATTGTTTAAATTTAAAATTAATGATTGATGTATCAAAAAAATTATCAATTTGATTACTGTAGTAAATATGTTAAAATTCAGGGTATTTTTCATGAGTAACAAAAACAACCACAACCGAACGAATTCTGTCGATATTAAAATTTTAGAAAAGAAAAATCAAATATAGTAAAGATAGATTTGACTATAAATTGATATCCACAAAATTGATAATTTTTTTTATCAAGTGAAATGAATAGGTTTCAAGTAAAATTGATAGATTTCAATCTAAGTTAAATATATTTTCAAAAATTTGTTATAATTAAAATAGAAATGATTGAATTTGTTATCTACAATAAATTTCTTACCATTTATAAATAAATGAAGATATTATATTATCATATTATTATTTGTTGATTTTGAGATAGAATTTTTACTATTTAATAAATAAATAAAAAATTTAAGAATTAAATTTTAAAATGTTAAAAAAAAAACAGTAGCTGAATGTATCAATATTGATAGCCAAAACAACCCTAATGAAGATGATGATGTGAACAAACCGCCAACACTTATTCCTGATACAAAGATCATTAATTTGGTAGCTG
>JBBMKA010024586.1:0-23728 GCA_037833695.1 Sechiopsis laciniata | reverse complement strand
TGTCTACTTCACCAGAGTTTAATGGTGTGCAACATATTGGTGGGAATATGCTTGATTATGTTCCAAAGGCTGATGCTACTTTCTTCATGGTTAGTATAAAAAGTACTTTTATATATTCATGACCTCCATCATATGCATACTTTTGAGAAACTTATAAGACTAGTCAAATTTAAAAAATAACTACAATATGATCACTTTTTAAAAAAATTAGTAAATATAGTCAATAATATTAATGAGTATTGTCAATATTTTCTTATAATACCGTAATAATGAATATTTATAACAGCGTATTAAAACGTATCAATAACTATGAGAGCAAATATTTTTAAATTTGACTATATTTATAATTATTTTGTTAAAACAGCTCATCTATTACAATTTTCCTACTTTTTAATATATATCCATAATGTTAGGGACAATGTCCGTGCTCGAAAGATCTTATATAAGTGAGGGACAACAATCTTATAAAAATGAACAATATTATACCAAAATGTGAAGATTTTTCATATTTTCATTTACTTGTATATCTATAATCTTCCTCTTAATCTAATTAATGTATGTCTTTAATTTGTTTTTTCCAAACACACTAGCATGTATTGAGATACACTAGCAGATTTGCTGATCTTTTAAACCATGCGTTTGAGTGTTTAGCATAGCTTTATTATATAATGTTACATTTTGACTCTTGAATTTTAAGTTCAGTTATTTTATTTTGGAATTTGAGTTTCAAGAGTTCATAAATTTATCCTTGAAAGTTTCACTAGTATTCGCTTTTGGTCGTGGTGTTAACTTTTAAGTTAACTAATTCAAAATAATTTTTATGGGGATTTTTTAAACCTAATTTCCACAGTGATGGGAAATTATTGAAAATAATTAATAACAATTTATTTATTTATTTTATTATTAATAATTAATAGAAAATTAACACAAAAATAAAAGAGATATTTAGAGTGAGAAGAATGAGAAGGATTATGAGAGAATGAGAATATAACTATTATCATTCCATTTATGAAAAAAATAAAATTTACATGTGATTGAGATAAAGAATGATTATGAGAACAAAATATTAAATAATAATGAGAAGAATGAAAAATGGTTAGATTGAAAATAAAAAAATAGTTATGGAAAATGAATATTGATTATGAAAGATGATTGTCGTTGGTAAATGAATTATTCTCCCTCATCATCCCCCTTTTCCTTGCCCCAAACATCCCCTAAGTGAGAAGAGGAGAAAACTCCAATAAAAGAGTAAAATTTCAAACATTAATTAATTAAGAACAAAAATGTAACATTATTATAACACCTAGACACCAAATGGAAACGAAACTCAAAACTAACAATGGTAATTTTTTTTTTTTTGCTAATATGAGCAATAGCTCAAGTGACATCATTGTACACCTTGTGACTTAGAGGTCATAGATTCGAATTTCCCATGCTTAGATGTTGTATCTAAAAAAAAAAATGGTAATGTTTTGAAATTTATTGTCCAAATGCAAACTAATTAGAACCAAAATACATTTGATTTTTTCAAAATCTAATTGTATATAAATTTTGTACAAAGTGAATTGAGTAATAAAGTTTGAATTGCAGTGGATTCTACACAGTTGGGATGATGAAGAGTATCAAGATATTAAAGAATTGCAAGGAAGCTATTCCAGAAAATAGAGGAAAAGTGATAATCATAGATTCAGTAATTGATGAAAAGGAAGAAAACAAAATGGTGGTTTCAGATGTGAGGTTAAGATTAGACATGCTGATGATGGCTCGTTCTCGAAATGGAAAAGAACGAACAGCTCAAGAGTGGGCTCAACTCATTAATAAGGCTGGCTTTGGTCGGTCCACCATTACACCCATTGCTCGAGGTGTTCCATCGATCATTCAAGCTTTTGTCTCTTAAAATGGAAAAGTGGACCACTTTCTCTGTCTTTTTCTTCTTTTAGTTTGATCCAGTATATCGGAATTGAAATTCGAACATCTAACTTTTCAAATCGTCAATGTTAATATGCTTTGATTAATTTAACTATGTTTGGGTTAGCATTCGTAGAAAGTGTTTAAACTATACGCCAACCATCCTTTCAATAATATATTAGAAACTACCAAATAATGAAACCAATACGCCAACCATAGTTTCAATAATATATTAGAAACCAAGAGGTTTTCAAGTCCTCCAACCCTATATGTATTAAAAAAAACAAAATAGAAAATGAAAAACCAACAAAAGAAAAATTAGGAAAACAAAATAGATTGAATAGGAAAAATGATGCAGAAAAAAAGGTAAATCAAAATCAAGAAAATAGATACTTTATGGATAGAAAAATATATAAGACACATGCAATACATTGTATTAAAATCGAGAAAAAATCTTCAAATATTCAAAACTAATAAAACGACAATCATAATAATCCTTGAAAAAACTAGATTTTCGACACCAAAAAGCAACATTAGCTATGATATCTTCGGACAAAATAAACCACAAATTATTTATAATTCATATTTTTGTAGTCTACTTGTTCATGGGAAGCATTGAATAACTGATTGAATAGCTTGAATCGATGTAATAGTGAATCGAGAGAAACCTGCTGAGTTGATAACATATTCCCATTCTTCCTTTGTTCTTTGTTTTCCCTTTTTGGTATGGGCCATCATCACCAAATCCATCATCAATCTAATATCTGAAAACTCGTTTTGCTCTTGTTCATCGATTACTGCTTCGATAATTATCACCTTTCCTGTGTTTTTTCCAATGGCTTTTTTACAGTTCTTCAAAATGTTTATGCATTCTTCGTCGTTCCAATCATGTAGAATC
Source organism: Sechiopsis laciniata (assembly GCA_037833695.1). NCBI lineage: Eukaryota > Viridiplantae > Streptophyta > Magnoliopsida > Cucurbitales > Cucurbitaceae > Sechiopsis > Sechiopsis laciniata. The sequence continues at coordinate 20,922 of JBBMKA010024586.1, read as the reverse complement.
CACTGCCATTTAACAACAAAAGATCAGTGATTTTATCTTAGACTTGACAATTAAATATTGTTTATTTCTTCACTGTTTCTTAGTTTTCAACTATATATATATATATATATATATATCAACATTCAAAGATTTTTGCTTTTGTTGTTTACTGTGTTTAGACATGTTGAACCTATCCTAACTATTAATTTTAAACACTACTCTGAAGAATATTTTTCAAAATTGAGTGTAAATTTTTATCATGAAACAAGTTTGTAAAATGGGTGGTTTTGTAAACATCTTTAGTCACTAATTAACTAAATATAGGGTAGAAGTTAAATGAGATTCCCTTTGATATCTATTTGTTCTTTTTATATTAAATTTGTTTTCACCTCATTTTTCTATAAGGGTTTTTCATTTTTTTTTCCTTTTCAAAACATAGCTTGACTTTTAAAACCATAGATAAACAATATAATATCAAACATGGCTATAAAATGAGGTATTTTTTTTATTCAACAATATTTAGAGGTGGAAAATTTGAACTTGCAAGTCGAACCTCTTGAATACTAAGTTGTATGAAATTTCGTTAGAGTTATACTCTTCTTGACAAATTAGATTTAATTATTAAACTTAACTCAAACAAAGAAACATAAATATAGATACAAACCTTGAGAAAAACAGCATCAGCTCTAGGGACAAAATGGAACATGTCACCAGCTACATGCTCCACATTTTCATACTCAAGTGAAGTTGAAACAACATGTGGAAGATCAAAGTTGACACCTTTCATCCATGGACAAGCCTTAACCAAAATGCTCAAAGTGGTTCCATTTCCTCCACCCACATCAACCAAAGTCCCAACTCCCTTAAAAATATCTCCACAACCATCAAGAATTGCTGAAGTAATTGGCTTAGCAGAACAAGCCATGGCCTCATTAAACAGCGCATTATGTGTTGGATTTGCTGCAACATAGCTCCACAAATCCATGCCATGAGCAGCCTCAAATGGTAGAATATTGTCACCATTTTTGACATGCAAACTCAAGTTGTGCCATGCTGCTAGCATCACTGGACTTGTTTCCAACATAAGCAAGGGAGTCATGGTGTTTTCGCCGTTGGTGACGAGCAAGCGAGACAATGGTGTTTGTGCGTAGCGCGTTGGGTTTTTGGGTGTGGTTTCTGCTTTGAAGATTTTGCGATGGACGAGGAATCGTAAGATGCGGTAGAGAAGCGAGAGAGAGCAGTTTAGAGTCGAGGATAGTTCGGATAAGGTCATGGGGCTGCCATGACCTTCTATGATATCGGCTATTTTGAGCTCTATGGCACATTTTAGTGCTGCCATTTCCGTGAAACCTAATATGTATTTCCACATTTGGATGATGGATTTGCCAACTTCTTCCTTCTTTAAGGATGATTCTTTGTGACTAAGATCCATTTCATATGATGATCTCTACCTCTATCTTCCCAAGTTTATATATATATATGAAGTTATGTATCTTATAAATATTGTGGATCTTTTCTGCCCTCATAACTTTGTTTTTAGGCTTCCTCCAAAATGCCTCGTTCCAATGAAGATATTTGTTTTCCATTATAAACTCAAGGTTGGCCTCATACCAATAGAGATGTTTGTTTTCCTTTATAAACTCAAGATCTACTCCTTATTTAACCAACCTTCTCAGAGAGATTTTTAATTTACCTCATACCAATGAAGATGTTTGTTTTCCTTTATAAACCCAAGATCTACTCCTTATTTAACCAACCTCCTCAGAGAGATTTTTAATTTATATTTGAGCACGCCTTTGGCAACTATTTCAGAAGTACTCCCACCGGAGCACACATCAAAGTAAAAACAGCAGCTACCTCTCACACCGTGGCAACTATTTCAGAAGTACTCCCATCGGAGCACACATAAGACGTCTCAACCATGGATTTTTCATTCAGACTATTTCATATCCCATCACACCGTGGCAACTATTTCAGAAGTACTCCCACCGGAGCACACATAAGGCGTCTCAACCATGGATTTTTCATTTAGACTATTTCATATCCCACATATTGAAGAGGTTCTTCCGATATGGCTAAGTAAGGAGCACAGCTCTGATACCACTTGTTAAGGGACGACAAATCTACCTGGATTTCCACAATGGTATTATATTGTCTACTTTGGGCATAAGTCCTCATGGCTTTGTTTTTGGGTTTTCTCCAAAAAAATTCATATCAATGAAGATGTTTGTCTTTCTTTATAAATCCAAAATCTACTCCTCATTTAACAAATGTGGGATTCTACGACACTTTATTTGTATTCCCAACATTTTCAATATAGGATTATTATTAATATGTCACTTCATGAGAGAATCTTTTTGATTCACTAGTAGTTAAGAATTTAATTTTCTTTTCTATGTTATTTAATAAATATGACTTTCATCTCAAAATTAATTGAGTAAGAAAGGAAAAGTCAATACTTATGGTAAATATAGTGATTTTTTTTTAATCTTTTTTAATATGAGATCCTAACACTTTAGTCATCATACTTTAAAAATCAACATTTAATTTTGATGAAAATGGTATACAATAGACTAAATTAAAGCAAATTTCAAATCACATGCATTAATTAAACTAACCCAATCCATATTTAAATATGGATTAAACTGTCACAAAATAAATAAATAAATAAATAAATAAATAAATAAATAAATAAATAAATAAATAAATATATATATATATATATATATATATATGATAGTATTAAGTCAATACTAGTAGACTTTTACCTTATCATTGAAAAACCTATTTATTATCAACCAATATAAATTTGTTACTAAAAACAATAATAGAATTAAATCACAATCAATATATAATTTAGGTATTGCCATAGAATGGCAGATTTACAGTCACAAAATCCAAATTAGTATAATGGATTTGTTACACCATATAAGATTCTTAATTAATGAAAAAAAAAATTGAGATTTAACTTTTTTTGGAGCTTATTTAGGTTTAGTATCTTTTCCAAGATCTCACTGAGGTTGTATCATAGTTAGCATAAAATAATTGTTTTAAAGAATTTTGGAAATAAGTAATCTAAACAGCATCTTGAAGTTAAATAAAATTAAAATGTATGCAAAGAACATTTTTTTAATAACACTTTTGATGATTCACGTTAATTCAAACTAATTTTAAGTCAACTCAACCATTATGGAATGATCTAGTGATTAAGAGAAGTCTTGGAGAATGATAAGTTTTATTGACATTCAAATATTATAAGGTCAGACATTATGTCATGTAGCATTAGTTGAAGTGCCCAATTACGTAGCCACAAATATACAAAAAAAAAAAGTCAACTCATGAATCAATCTAACCTATCCAATTTCCAAAGTAAATTTGGTTGATCAAGTTTTAGAAGTCCCTACTTGAGATTATTTTAGTTCTACAACAAGATAAGGAGATTCAAATTTATTACCTCTTAATCATTAAGTGTACATTAATGTCTCTAAACTATATTCATGCAAATAAAATATCAATCTCTATAATAACACTTTTAAGTGGTAGCTTACATTAAAGTGATAATGTTGTGAGCTAGTAAAATGGTAAATTAAACTATTTTTAAACATCCCAATAGTTACATTTAATATTCTAGTAAATCCTACCAATGCAAAACAAACCACAACCAAACGCTAAAGCAAATATACTTATTATGTTCGAATTTAGTATTTTAAGTAAGAATCTTGGACTACATAAAAAAAGAAATACTGCCAAAATTTTATGCTAACATAACTTTTGAATACATTTTTATGATAAAGCTATAAATAGATAAAAATAAATCGAATCATACATAAAAAATGATAATATAATTATCATAAAATCAAAATTACTTTTAGCTTCTCAGATTTTTTTTTTATCCATAACTAATTAGTTATTATTAATACACAATATCATTAGAATACTACTTACAATTTTAACTTCATTTATATTTGAGTACTCATGTATATTATTCATGAGTTTTTTTAAAACAATTTTTATAAACAATTATTCATGAGTTCTTTAACACAAATACATACATAGTTGATAGCTTAGGAAGAGATTGCAAATTTTTTTGGCTATTTGAATGTGAATGGATCAGGGCCTTATGGCAAAAATGGTGGTAAAGTTCACTATCATTATTAGCAAGTCCCAAGAACAAAATTTAATAAATTGTATTTTGATCTTTCTATTTAGAAACTTTTGTATCTTAAATGTAACTTATAATGAATCTATTACCAATAAAACTTAAAATTAGTCAATACATACGATATATTGTAAAGTTTTATTAAATAAATTATTTCGGATAACTTTCTATTGTAGTTGCATTTTTTCTTGCATTCAATTTATTATTATTGAATCATTTTTAAATAAAATTAACTTAAAATTTATTATAAATATTAATTTTGAAATTCAAAGTACATGATTAAGTGATATTTGATATAACCCAAATTACAATGAAACAAATTTGAAAGTGTATATGTTTTATAATACAATTTAGTGGAAGGAGACCAACAAATCCTACATAAACGGGTTGCTTTCAAATAATATGAGAGTATGATAGTAGAGTTGAAATGAATTAACATCAAACAAGATTATAAACTGCGTCATCGTAACCAGTTCAAAGTATATAGACTAATATATTATTTTAATTTAGTTTTTTTTAGTTTGGGCAATAAGTTGCTAACCACTATTGATGAATTATAATTATTAGTGGGTTATCATTATTTATATTTGAAGTGTAAATAATTATTATGTTTGAGGTGTAGATAATGTTACTAGAAAATTATTAAATGATGACGAATTAATAAATCATACAATAAAAATTATTTAAATCAATAATAAATTTTATTTGTGACAAGTTCAATTAATGGTAATTAAGGGTATACAAAAAAAAAAAGATAATCCAAGTAATTGAGATTAACCAACTCGACAAATGTTAGATTATATTGTAATATTATTTGAATTGCTTGGCCTATAATTTGATAATTTTTATTCAGTTGAGTAGATTTTCGGGTTGATCAATTTTTAACTAAGTTCAACCCAACTCAATATAACTTATTAATAATATTATATATACGTTTTTGTAAGATTAAATAATAAGATAAATTATTAAAATATTGGTACAAATATATGACTAGATGAGTTGATGGACCAACCCAAAAGTCGAAAAATTCTCTTAACCTAACATACACCATGTATACTCCAATGATAACCATCTATTTAAAAATGAATTTCCTATGTTAACGAGCTGCCTTTAGACGTAAGTTGATCCAAATACTCAAAAAAAAAAAAAAAAAAAAAATTGGGCATAATTTAAAAAAAAAATAAAAAAAGATTGATATGAATAAAAAGAGATTACCATTTTCTCAATCCGTCTATCTCTGTCCTCAAGAACAAAACCGTTCTTTATCGCCAAACGTCCTCTCTCTTCAATCCCATATTCCAATTCCTAACTCACTATCTTTGATTCTCTTCTTTTTTTTGTTGTTTTTCTCTTTTATCTTTTCGTTCTCACAAACCCTAATTTTTTGTGTTTCTTTCTGGTTTTGATCTGCCATTCAGCATTCATTTCCATCTACTTTTATGCCCCAACTTTCTTGTTTTTTCTTCTTCTGAGTTCTAACCTCCATTCTTCATTCGTCGATACTTCCGACATTTGTGGGATTGGATTAGTTTTTTCGTTGTGGGGTTTCATTGTACACCGACCCTTTTATGACCTTCTTCTAGGGTTTCCATTTCCGACCTCTTTAGGGTTTCATCCTCACCCTTTTGGTTGGATTTGATTTGGGTTTCTTTTTGATTTCCCTATTGGGTTTGTTTTTTCTTCTGGGAAATTTGAGTGTTAACTTGGGGATCCTGAAATTCGGGTTCAGTGCTGTTTTGGGTTTGTTTGGTTGGTTGTGCTTTTGGGAATTTTTGAATTCGAGCGGGAACGAATCTGAAAGGGGGAAGAAATCACATCGCGTTTGGTTAATTGAGCACTTGGAAGTTTCCTTTGTGACTGAAATCAGCCCAATTAAAAGGTTTGGGGTAATTCGTTTATTTCAATCACTTTTTAGTTAGTTTCCTTTTGTGCTTGTCGTTTGGTTTGTTTTTGGTTAAAGGATGAAGAGATAGAGTCTGTTTTATTGTGGGGTTATTGTCATTGTAAAATTAATTGAGTTGTGGGAAAGTTTAGGTTTGCATGGGCGATCATGAGGGGTGGGCACAGCCACCAAGTGGGCTATTGCCCAACGGTCTTTTGCCTGATGAGGCAGCTACTGTCACGCGGACGCTTGATTTTCAGAGATGGTCGAAGGCGGAAGAGCGAACTGCCGAGCTAATCGCCAGCATTCAGCCCAATACACCCTCTGAAGTAAAGCGAAATACTGTTGCGGACTATGTGCAGCGGCTGATCATGAAATGTTTCCCTTGCCAGGTGCAATGGCATTAAAACCCTCACTTTGTTGTTTGGTTTAGGGAAATGTGGTTATATACGATAACTAGTTTTATGGTTTTTTTTTTGAGATTACAACGGGGTACGAGGAATCGAACCCATAACTTCATAGTCAATGTGTGTACACTAATGCCATTGAGCTAGTGCTCTAGTTATAACTAGTTTTATGGTTAATGAGGCGTATTGTATGATAACTAGTTGCTTTTAGGAGTTTGTTATAATTTTGAAATAGATTATCTGTGTGAGTGCACCACTACCTTTTGTAGTATAATTCAACTCATGAAGATGGCTACTGTTTTGCATTCTTACATTTTAAGTTTAATTGTTTTAACATTGTTGTTAATATATTGAAGCTGTGTATTTTGCAATAATTTTGAGTCGTGAGTTTTGGCCTTTATGAACAATCATGGTTGCTCATTGCTGTGTTTTTGACTAATCTTCGTTATAAGTTCGTCTTCAAGTCAAATTGACTGGTGTATTCATTTTTAATCCCTGTAACAAGTTGCTGCACAATATGAAACAAAGGAATAATATCATTCTGTATTTCAGGAAAAGAAAAAGAGATTTACTACCAGTTTTAAATATCAAAAAATGCACTTGGGTGATGGTAAATTTTGGATTTGACTTTGATAATGGATAATTGAGTTTGCACGATCACATTTTTTTTTACTTAAGCTTATTGGGGAGAATTTATATAATCTTCTTGACCTTGGTGGAAAAGTGTTTGGCCTTTCTTTTCTTTTCTTTTCTCTCATATGCTTGTCTTGTTGAATTCATGCCTCATCTGAAAAAAAAATTATGAGTAATTGGTTTACATTTTTTTATGCTAGTACTTAATACATGTTAGGGCTTATTTCTGTATTACTGATAATTGGAAATTATTTACATGCTTTCTATTCTATTCCATCTGTTAATTTTTCTCAAATTATGACTGAAATGTGCAGGTATTCACGTTTGGGTCTGTTCCCTTGAAAACATATTTGCCTGATGGAGACATTGACTTGACAGCATTTAGCTCGAATCAAAATTTGAAAGAGACATGGGCTCATCAGGTTAAGGCTATGCTTGAAAGTGAGGAGAAGAATGAGATTGCTGAATTTCGTGTAACTGAAGTTCAATTCATTAATGCTGAGGTAGGTCCTCTCTCACTTAAGTATTTTACCTCTTATGGATTTATCGTAGTTTTATCTTCTTGTCTACTTCCGAATCTTCTCTATTACTATTGGATTTTAAATAGACTCAGCAGAGAGCATTTATGTGGTTTTAGAACACAGTGAGGTATTTCCAGCCTTCTATAATATTAAAATATTCATTGCTATGCCATGGGCTCACACTATCACTCCTTTCAAGGACTATAGTTTTGTTACTCTCAATTCTCATTGGAGAAGTTTATTTATTTATTTATTATTGTTGTAACTTGTAATTATTGATAAGACTTTGTTTGTAACTTTTCATACATCAATGGAAGTTTTTGTTTCATATAAAAATAATTTAAAAATATTAATTGGTATCTTGTTAAATTGTGTTAGTTCAACTAAATACTTCACAAGTAACCTTAGTTGAAGATTGTTGTAATGTCTCAATATTTTGGTGTATCAAATTGTAATCTGTTAAGATTGTTTGAGTGTGTTTGTTCAAGCTTGCATTTTGCTTGTGTTTATCATCATCTAAACACATTTTTACACAATTTTATTTTATCCTTTCAGCTGATGAAATAATTTGAATGGAAGAAGATTCCACAATTTACAAAAAATATGGATAGTTATTGGGCAGTCATTTCTGATTTGCTACTTTAGGGAAACAATTTTCTTTCTCATTTTATTTTTTCAAGAGTCCCTTAAATTGAATTATTATTATTATTTTGATGAAATACCAAACTTTTATTGAGAAAAGAATGAAAGAACAATACAAGGACATTAAAAAAAACGTGTATAAAAAAGGATAATCATACCCTACCGAAACTGTCTTTAATTTAAAGAAATTGTTCCTCGAGGATAATTACAAAGGTTTTTAGTTACTGGGGTCGAAAGAAAACTAGAATTTAATGAAAACCCAAACATTTTGTGCAAATCTTTCCACCTTCTAAAAGTTCTATTGTTTCTCTAACCCCAAAGAAACTACAAAATAACACAAATTCCACTAATACATTTTTTCATTTAACAAGGTGTAAGTAAACCACTCCTTGATCATACCTTACAACTCGTTGGAAGCAATGTCTCTGCTTGGTTAGGAATCTAGAAATAGAAACTAAGGTCGCTATGCCCTACAACACCCCACAAGAACAATAAGAGACATTGCATCTAGTGTCTCCCTATCAGATGAAGACCACTTGAAACCCAAAGAGAAAGAAAGGTGAGGCCCCAAAGAGGTCAACTCCTTAGTAATAGAGCGACATTTTATGCTGGATAAATGAAACAATGGAGGAAAACCCAGACAAAGAGGACTATCTCCCAATGAAGTCTCCTCCAAATGAAGTATCAAGCTCATCACCCACATAACAAGAATTAAGCCTAAAAATGGAAGATACTACTCAGATATGCCTTTTCAAGGATTCCTAGGCCTGTCTCGTCTCACCTCCCACAAACAACCCACCCAAAAGGAAAAGAACCATACTTGCTCAAAATAATCTTGTGCCAAAGAGAGTTTGATTTAAACAGGAAAACACCATAATCATTTTGCTAACGAGGCCCTATTGCGATTGTGAGATTTCAGATTTCCCCCCAAGACCCCCTTGGTTCAACTCTTTAGAAACCACCTCCCAACTAATCATATAAGCACCCTTTCCCTCCTTAACTCCCTCCCAAAGGAAGTCTCTCATAACATTTTCAACACTTTTGCTAACTGAGATAGGCATTCTGAATAAGTAATAGGTTGAAATGCCGCTCAACACCGACTAACTTAGGGTTAGCCTATTGTCCTTGAAAAGAAGCGTCTCTTCCAAGATGCAAGCCTCTTACGCACCTTATCCACCACCGACTCCCAAAAAGATCCGAAACAAGACAAACCTCCCAAAGGAAGACCTAAAGAAGACGTAGGAAAAATTGCCACTGTGCAGCCCACCCAGTTTTACCACCTCTTAACTTACAGATGCTTTAGATGACCCTGCCTATTTTACTATGTTTGGGTTTCTTTGTCAACATGGGCTAAGAGGGTGTTTGTATGTTTGTCTTTTGTGTGTTGTTAAACCATGGTATTTTTGGGCATATATTGAGCTTTTTGTTATCTGTGGCTTTTCTCAATCTCTAACTGTTTTAAATCAACAATTTCTAAATTTTTTTTCACCAGCTAGCTTCCATCTGTAATTCTATATTGTTACTACTATCAATATACTTTTGGTGCTGAATGATAGTTCACATGAATTATAATGTTAAACGTCATATATTATTTCTGTACATTTTGAAGGTCAAAATAATCAAGTGCATGGTGGAAAATATAGTTGTAGACATCTCATTTGATCAGCTCGGGGGGTTGTGCACCCTTTGTTTCCTCGAGGAGGTGAGTGGTGCTTCCTTAATAAGCCTCCCCTTAATCACTTTCAACAGCTATACCTTGGAAGAATGATGCTCATTCAATCATATCTTCAACTGCTCATATATTTGTTTTTATTTTATAGGCTGATCATTTAATAAACCAAAACCACTTGTTCAAGCGTAGCATTATACTGATCAAAGCCTGGTGTTATTATGAAAGTCGAATATTGGGTGCACACCATGGACTTATATCTACTTATGCCTTGGAAACCTTGGTCCTCTATATATTTCATGTGTTCAGTAATTCCTTTGCTGGTCCCCTTGAGGTTGCTAGTATTTAATTTTTTTAATATGGTTTGTTGGTTTTATTCATATACCAATATGTGAAAGTGTTTCTTTGGTCTTACAGGTCCTTTATCGTTTTTTAGAGTTCTTTAGCAAGTTTGACTGGGAAAATTTTTGTGTTAGCCTATGGGGTCCTGTACCTATTAGTTCCCTGCCAGATATTACAGGTACATTGAAATTTAAGAAAAAAAATAATAGTTCTATTGATGATGATAGGTATGTCTTGGTTATCTGAGAATAGTCACTGATTAATATTTGGGGTTTTTACAGCTGAGCCTCCGCGTAATGATGGTGGAAAGTTACTTCTTAGCAATAAATTTCTTGAAGGATGCAGTGCAGTATATGGTGTTTTTCCTGGGAGCCAAGAAAATCCAAGGCAACATTTTGTTTCTAAGCATTTGAATGTAATAGATCCTTTGCGTGTAAACAACAATCTTGGGCGTAGTGTAAGTAAAGGTATACAAATTTTAAAATCTTTAAGCTTTTGGTGCCAGAAAGTGTTGAAATCCTTATTTGTTGCAGCAAGCTAGAAATCATTATTTCTTGTGGATGTTTTTTTTTCTCCTCTTCTGGGGAAGAAAACTCCTTAGTTAATCTCAATGGTTTTTTGTCCTTCTTTGAAGGCATGTTGGGTAAATAATAGAGGCAAGAGTTCCATCTTTGGGACTAATTGTCGTCCTTCTAAGCTTAGGTCCTGGGCCTCTTTGGTTGGTTGTACTGTGGGCCTGTTTACATCCTCTTATCTTGATTTTTTGTTGGGTGGGAACTACTATTTTTTTTTCCCTTACTTTTCTTGTTTTGGGCAAGAAAACTCTTTTGTTAATCTCAATGGTTTGTTGTCTTTCTTTGAAGGCATGCTGGGGTAAAAATAGTTGAGGTAAGAGTTCCATTTTTGGGATTAAGTTGAGCCAGTTGTTAATCTCAATGGTTTGTTGTCCTTCTAGGTCTTCGGCCTCTTTGGTTGGTTGTAAGTTGAGCCAGTTCTTGTTCTCTTATCTAGTCTTCTGTTGGGTGGGTGGGAACCCGAGGAGTAGTATTTTGGAAACCGATATTGGGCAAGATTCATGGGTGTTTGGCTCCGGGAAGGCTTTCTTCTTGAAAGGTGATACACTTACTCTTATCCATTTGGTGTTGATTGGAATTTCTTGTGTTTTTAAATCTCTTTTTAGGATTTAGGGGTCTGTGTATGAGTCCTTGAAGAGGTTAAGGAACCTTTATCAGAAGTAGTGGATGGTGGGTCTCATTTGGTAAAGTGGGAGGGATAAGCCTTTGGAGATTGGAGGCCTAGGATAGGGAGCCTAAAGTTTTGTAAGGAGGCCATGCTGGCTAAATGGTTGTGGCGGTTTCTCATGGAGCCTAATGCATTGTTCCTCCCAACCATTTAGCCAGCATGACCTCCTTACAAAACCTTAGGCTCCCTATCCTAGGCCTCCAATCTCCAAAGGCTTAGCTAGCACCTCCTACTTTACCAAATGAGACCCACCATCCACTGCTTCTGAGAAAGGTTCCTTAGCCTCTTCAAGGACTCATACACAGAACCCTAAATCCTAGGATGGGGTATCTTTCTTCCTCCCGTTGTCGGAGGGGGAAGATAAAAAGATGCTTTAGGTTTTTTGTTTTTGTTTTGAGAGGTTTTTAGAGAGTGGTTCTAGAAAACATTACCATGCTCTCTTTTTTAGTAAGGAGTGAATTGTAGTGTGGCATGCTAGCTTCTTTGGGGTGTTGTGGAGGTTTATCTTGAGAGGGATTGATAGATTTTTTCGAAAGGGTGAGCATTCTATTGATGAGGTTTGGGAGTTGGTGAGGTTTTTATGTCAGTAACTAGGTCCTTTTGTAATTATGATCTTGATTTGATTTTGTTGAGTTGGAATCCTTTTGTGTAAATTTGGGAGTCTTTTGTGGTGCTTTTTTTTATGCCCTTTGTATTTTCCTTCATCTTTCTCAAAGAAAGCGTGGTTTCTTACCAAAAGAAAAAATATCATTAGCTGTCGTTGTTACTTTCTTACCAAGAAGTAGTTGATCTTTCATGGCCTTACAATGAGGATAAGAATGGTAGGTGTTAGTTGATATAACTAAACTTACCCCAACTTCTTAGCTTAAAGTTTTGTGTTGATTGGTGATTTAACATGGTTCAACATTGTATTGGAGCACGAGGTTCTCTATTTAAACTCCAGTGAAATCGCTTACTTCCCAATTAATATTGATTTTCACTCGTTGGACATTTTTCCAATTTCCAAGGCCACATGTGAGGTGGAGTGTTCCTTCTCCTAACGAATTGGAAGGGTCTTTTGTAATTTCTTCCTCGTAATGTCTTCCAACATTTTCATTTGTAACTCTTCAAAAAAAAAAATTTTTTTTTTTTGTAACTCTTCAAATTTCATACATCAATGAAATTGTTTCTTATAAAGAAAATAATGAATGTGAGGAGAGTTTTGGTTTATAGAATTAAGTTTACCTCTTGAGTTTATTGGTGATTTAACATGATTCAATCATAGACTTGGATTTTATGTCTTTATTTTTATTGATTAATTATAACTGCTTGTGGCTTAATCTCAATACTCATAATTCTGGGACTGGGAACCTCAATACTCATATTGATTAATTATAACATCAATGTTCCATCTGTTTTGTTTTGACTCAGACCAGGATTTATTGTTTTTCAATTACACATTTTTGTATATCTGCTTAAAAGAAGTTTCTCGTTAGCTTTATCTATTTAATAATTGGTCGTGGTGTAGAAAGTTATTAAGTCTTAAAAGGAAATGAATCATCTGGGTCCTGGGCGTTGGAACCTTTTAGAAAGGGTTTTATACCTGTTGTCATTTGAAGTTAGAGGGTTATAATTATGCATGATAGGTAATTTCTGTTACTTAGAAAGATTGGAGTGAAGTAAGCACCATACTAAAGTTGCTAGGCTAATTTGAAAATTCAGCTCTTTTCTACACATACTATTACAAAATTCTTCTTGCCTCTGTTCTTTCCACTCTCCCCTACATCTATGCATGCTGTCTTCTACAAGGATTTTTTTGATATATTTCACCTTTTGGCCTTCTCTTATGCACTACTCATTATTGTAGGCCTAACATTTCGTTGCTAGTTTTGTTGCTCCTTCAACAATATATGTGGCTTTTTATGATTGTTAATTGTAGAAGTGTCCTTGCAATTATCAAGCAATGCTTTTAATTGGTTTGTATGGTGATTCCCATTCTTGTGGTGAATGAATTTATGGACTTTTTTCTTCCTTAAATGCATTTCTGCTGCTTGTGTTGTTCCCATTCATTATCAAGCAATGCTTTTGATGTTTATCATAGAAATGCATTTCTGCTGCTTGCTTTGTTCTTATAATTGCTGGCAATAACTTCAGTTGTGGTACTTGTGTGTTACCCAGGTAACTTCTTCAGGATACGCAGTGCATTTGCATTTGGAGCTAAACGACTGGCAAGACTGTTCGAATGCCCCAGAGAAGATATCCTCTTAGAATTGAATCAATTTTTTTTAAACACGTGGGAGAGACATGGCAGTGGCCAACGTCCCGATGTTCCAAAGACTGACTTGACGTCCTTGAGATTATCCAATTCAGAGCACTCACATGGCTCTGAGAATCTTAGAAATAAATCGAACAGGAAAAGAAATGAGAATTCATCTGGTCGTGAAACCCAAGATGTTGCGTCCCGTGGCTCTCATAATGATAATTCGTCTGGTCGCCAACAAGTTATTTCTCCCTCGGAAAATGCATCTAGAAATGACACTTCTACAACTTCTCGTAATATAGCACAAAAAAGTTCAGGCAGCTCAACCAACTCAAGGTCCTCTGATCATAGTAGGAAAGAAACGAACTGCAATCATGGTAATCTTATAGATAGAAGTCAGGGATATTCTAAACCTGAGAGCCATGTGACTGATGTACAAGGAAGGTTTCTGTTTGGAAGGACACGTTCTAGCCCAGAGCTTACCGACACCAGTGAAGTTTCGTCGAGGCGTCACAAAACAGATGCCAACAGAAGGAAGAACCTAGAATCTGAAAATGTGGAAACCCACTCGATGTTGTCAACTGGCTATTCTTCTACTGATAGACATATTCCTACTGTTGATTCCAACGGTGGTTCAAATAAATACCTGGATGAATCTTGCCCAAGGTCTGTTGGTGAGGATTTTGCTTCAATTTCTGGGACATTGGCGATGCATCAAGAGGAGCAAGATCTTATTAACTTGATGTCTTCATCAACGGCCAATAATTTTAATGGACAGGTTCATCTGCCACTGAACTTCACAGGTCACCTACCTCGTCCATTACCTTCCGTTTTAGCTCCTATGGGCTATGCTCCAAGGAACTTGGGAGGAATGGTTCCCACCAATATTCCCTTAATTGAAACTCCTTGGGGCACAAATATGCAATTTCCACAAGGTTTTGTTTCTTCTCCATTGACTCATTATTTCCCTGGCATGGGATTAACAAGAAAAAGTTCAGAAGACGGCGTTGAGTCAGGCAATGAAAGTTTTAGTTCGGTAGAAATGAATTCACGAGAGGGCGATCAAGACTTTTGGCATGGGCAAGATAGAAATTCGACTGCTGGGTTTGATCGTGACAATGAGGGATTTGAAGTGCCTCAATCAGATGATAGGCAGCAGTCAACTTCTGGAGTTCATAACTTTGTTTCTTCAGCTCTAAGGTCAGTATCTGGCAGTACTATTGTTGCCCATAAAAAGCATGCAAAAGAAAATCAAATGGCAGTGAAAGATGGGATTGCAAATGCTTATCAAAATGACAGAGAGAATGAAGCATCTTCTATGCCCTCTGCCGCTGTCGTACACTATAGTGGCGTACGAAATAAGATCACCACAGAAAGTTCTTGGGATGAGTTGTCCTCAAGAACCCCAAAATCATCAAGGGAGAAACGGGGATGGAAATCAAATGCCTTTGAGCTTCCATCCACTTATGGCAAAGGTAAAAATGTTTCTGAACATTCATCTACTGTGACTGATGTGGATAGCAGAGATTGGAATCACCTACCTACTATGAGTACTGAATTGGCCGAAATAAGCGGTGGATCTCAATCAATAGCAGCATCCGTGCACGCTGCAAGGCATCAAATAACTGGACTCGAACCGCCCCATTCAGCTGGGTCAGATCCACTAATACCTCTTTCTCCTATGCTCTTTGGCCCAGGTTCTAGACAAAGAGCTGCTGATAATTCTGGGGTGGTTCCTTTTGCCTTCTATCCTACAGGGCCACCTGTTCCGTTTGTTACGATGCTTCCAGTATATAATATTCCATCAGAGACAGGAACTTCAGATGCTTCAACTAGTCATTTCAGTGAGGAGGAATCCTTGGATAATGTTGATTCTTCTTCGAATGCCGATTTGCCTGAAGGACATAGTAAAGCTGATGTTTTAACCATCACTAACCCTATGAGAGGATCTTCTTTTATTGAAAGTTTAGAACCCAAACCTAACATTCTTAGTAGTGACTTTGTTAGTCACTTGCAAAATTTGCAATACGCTAGGCTTTGCCAAAATTCTCAGCATCCTTCACCCATAGTCGTACCTCCTGCCTACCTACAGGGTCGTTTTCCATGGGATGGTCCTGGAAGACCACTTTCATGCAACATGAATGTACATACTCTGGGTTACGGGTCTCATCTAGTCCCGGTTGCTCCTCTCCAGTTTGTTTCTAACCGGCCTAATATATATCAGCATTACATTGATGAAATGCCGAGACATCGCAGTGGGACTGGAACATATTTGCCCTCTCCTGTAAGTAACCGCTTCCCTGTATTTTATGAGTTGTTTTGTGCAGCTGCTATATCTGAAGACAATTGCTAAATCTCTTTCCAACATTGGAAATTAAATTCCTATCTTGCGATTTATTTATCTTTTTCTGAATAATGTACTACACATAGTGACGTTAACCTCACAATTTTATGGTTTTCGGTGTTTACTAATCAAATATTGGTTCTGCATGTAATACATTAATCTTTTGATCTTCTGGAGTTCCGATGAACAGACTCATTTAGCTGCTTAGCACACAGTCTAGTTCACCTACCCCATTTCTTTCCTATTGTTATAATTCAAAAGTAGTTTATTTTGAAATAAACTAGGAAGAAAATTTTATTTGTCATTTCTTTGTTTCATGTTTTTCTTTTGATACCCTTTTCTTCTATCAAGACTTTCTCTGGTTGGATATTTCTGCATTTTTGTTCGATTGCAATTGTTTTTTTAGGGAAACTTACCCGAAAATAATTACAAATATTAAAAAAATTTAGCAACCGTAGTTATTGATATTAATGCATAATACTGTATTAATGAGTATTTATAATACATTATTAAAACGTAAAATGACTATGGATACAAATATTTTAAAATTTGCCTACATTTATGAGAAGAGACCATCCAATATTTTATGTATTATATATCTGGATTTCCCTTGTGGTTCCTTGCTTTTTATAATGCCTTTGCCTAGCGTGCATTCTTCCTTTTTGAGATTCTTACTTGGCTTTTTTTATTTTTTATTTATTTTTTAGAAGGCGGCTTCAGCACGTGAACGACATTCTTCTAGCCTTTCTTCGAATACTAGACGAGGAAATTACGCCTTCGATAGAAGTGACAGTCAAGTCGAAAGAGATGGTAACTGGAACATCAATTCAAAACCACGAGGTGGTCGCCGTGGCCAAGTTAACAAGCCAAATTCCAGGTTAGACCGCTTGTCTGCAAGTGAGAATCGAGCTGAAAGAGGATGGAGCTCTCATAGACATGATTCTATGTCTCACCCTTCCCAGAATGGTCCATACCGAACGAACTCCACACAGGGTGGTTCTACTAATATGGCTTATGGCATGTATCCGGTACCAGGCATGAATCCCGGCTTGGCATCTTCTAATGGACCTTCCATGCCCTCTGTTGTGATGCTTTATTCATTGGATCATAGTGGCGGGTATGGCTCAACTGCGGAGCAGCTCGAGTTTGGGCCTCTTGGAGCTCCGGTAGGTTACACTAATATAAATGAAGTGCCTCAATTGAATGAGGGAGGCAGAATGAGTAGTGGTAGAGCATTTGAGGATAAAAGATTTCATGGTAGTTCGAATCAATGTACTCCTCTCGAAGAACCTCCTTCTCCTCGTCTACCGAGGTAGCCTTAGCTTAATATCCTTCACGACTGAACTATTTTCCAGGATAGGATAGCATCAGCCAAAACATCGATCTATTACGACCATCGAGCTGTGTTGATTGTATTCTTCGATTCTACTAGCAGCAAGCAGTATGCACCCTTTCAACTCCTATACGAGCAGCAATTATCTACATTTTGGGGATTCCATTGTTTTGGCAAATATATGTCAAAGAGGAACTTCCTGCCGAGGTGAGGGTGTTTGAAGTGCAAGGTAGATGAAGACGACGACAGAAGAAGCGTCTGGTAAAGCGAAGCATCCTCATCATCATCTTCTGGTTAAAAAAAAAGAAAATGTTGTCATGGAGAAACCAATGATGGTCAGTAGTTTGTATGTGTATATTAAAGAGCAAAGACCATCCCCTTTAGAGGGACAGAAAGTGGCAGGGAAGGAAGGAAGGATGGAGGTTGAGACCTCATTTTATGGTTTTAGATACAAAATAATGAAGTTAGAAAGTAGAAATCATCATCGCAACACGATTTGTTTCCTTAGAGATTTCTGTCACAAAAACACATTATTACATCATTAGGGATTGCAAATTTAGAGTCTTCACTTCACTTTGTAATTGTCTTTTTTTGTTCTCTTCTTATCTTACAAACTCCTTCCTTTACACATTATTTTGAATTTGACAGAATAGCAATGACAGTAGCAGAAGCATTCATTCAACATTCTATGCTCATCTGATTTTTTTTTTTTTCTTGAAAGATGCTCATCTGAGTTATTGAGCAGAAGAATTGCAATATATATCCTTTTTACTGCTAGTTTTGGTGGAGAGAAAATCAAGAGTTGAATGCATCTGACATTTCATTCATGCCATTGTTTAGTGATTATATTTGAGGGCTCTCTTGTCACATGAAAAAACCTTGGAAGACAGCACTATTGCTTTAAATCAAATGAGCTATATCTAATTTTATCGATTTTAGGCCAAATTATTGAAAATACCAATGAATTAATGAGTGGTTTAAATGTGGTGTTTGAATGAATGGGATGCATGAACACCATTTTTGGATAAGATTGTTTGAATGAGGAGTTGTAGTGAAAACTATGTTTTGATGAATGATATTTAAATAAGGAGTTACACAAAAATCATGTTTGAATAAGATTGTTTGGAGGTGAGGTTGTAGGAAAAACTTTGTTTGGAAAAAATTGTTGGAGAAGAATTTTTTATCACATATTTGTTTAAGAAAAAAAAGGTTTTCTCCAACAACCTGTTTTTGCTTTAAAAAAAAAAGATTGTTGGAGAAGAAGTTGAAGTGAGAGGTTGAAACGTGGGTTGGGATTTTTTTTTTTTTCCTTAAACAAACATGTGGTAAATTTTACCTCATATTTCTTTTACATCTCTTCCCCTTTTATCCATGCATGTCCTAAGAGATTTGTGTCAAAAATATGATTGAACTTTGAAAAGTTTAAAAAATACTCATGAACTTAAAAAGTATGAAAAAAAAAGAATCATTGTCATCAAGTTTGGATGGAAACCTTGAGGGAGTGTTTGTTTATTGAATTTATGGAGGATTTAGAAATGAGTATTTACTAACTACTCCTGAAAAATCACATCTAAACGAGCTATTGTAACTACTCAAAACAATTTCTCATTTTTACTGTTCAAAATAACTCTTCATTTCTAAGCACTAATTTCTAATCATTCATTTCTAACTCCTCAAAATGATTTATTTTTAATCACTCATTTTTAATTATTCATTCTTAACTACTCAAAATATTTCATAGTTCAAATCAACATCCAAACAAACTATTATCTCTAACTCTTCTACAAAAAAATTACATCCAAATGAGTTTTTCCAACTCCTACACTCAAACGAGCCATTACAAAAACCTCACAATTCTAATTACTCAAAATAACTCAACAAACTAATTCATCATTAAAAAATGTTTCAAAATATTTTTAACCTTATATATATATATAAATGCATATAGTTGAATTATTTTATGAAAATATTGAAGTTCTATTTTAATAATATTCAAGACATTTAATTGTATTGGTAGAAGACGTTTTTTCTTTTTTTGTTTGTTTGCATAACTTATATTATTTTTAGGTAAATATTAGTGGTTTAATTAATCAAAATTTTTAATTTGATGGTTGAAATCATTTTCTTAATATATTTCTATTTTGATTATTCTTCATTATTTATCTTATAACTTTATTTTTACCTTTATTTTTCAATGTAGACTCATTGACTGTTTTTTTTAGATATTATATTCATTCGAGGGTAGTTTCAACTAGCTAGTATTTTTCGACTCGTTTAATGTTATATTAAAGATAAACCATCTATCTCTCACCTATTTTTTGCCGATGATTGTTTGTTGTTCTTTAAGGCAGTTGATTCTGAGGCTCATTCAGTGGGAGAGGCACTCATTTGGGGGTGTAAAAAATCAAAACATTTATGGCAACAAACTCCTTATTGGCATCTTAATGTTCTGATTGTGCAACTTTCTTCCATTGGTTTTATTATAATCTACATTTGAGCAATTTGAGGAATTTTTTACTTATGTGCTGGTGTATTTAAATGAAACGGAACTTTATGATTGTGATTTTTGCAGTTCTTACTTATCAGTTCAAGAGCGCCATGTTAGAAAAACAAAAACCTAAAAAGTGGTTTCATTATCAATTAAAAAAATGAAACCTTCATTTCTCCATTAAGATGGTCTATTAAGAAAATATGTTTTCAATTGATATGTTATTGAAATGTTGTTTATGAGATTGTGAGTTTCATTGTTTGTGAGAAGTGAGTTTCATTTCTCATAAACATAAGTTTCTTCAAATTAACTTTGATTGAAAGTTAATTTTACGTTATTAGGAGTTTCACATTGGCCCTCATTCTACCTATAAATAGGAACACATTTGTCCATCTCAAATGTGTGAAAGTGTAAAAGAAAGAAGCATTAAGATAGCTTGAAAACACACATTCAAGCTTATAGGCAAGAAGGGAGAAACCAATTTCTTCTATTAGAGCAATTGTGAGAAAGCTTCAATATCAACACTCATTTCTTGTGTTGAATCAAAGGTTCTTGAATCACAATGTCAGGAAGTATATTTTAATCCTAATAAGATTCAATTACATTTCGTAATAATCATGTTATTCAAGATTTTAGGATTTATGTTATGTATAAAATATCTAATATGTGGTATCAGAGCGATGTTTAGAATGCATGATTATTCATTGATGTGATTTATATAAAATGAATCAAATGAACATGTATAGAACTTTCACAAACTTTGTTTTGGAGTAAATCTCGATCCAATTGTTCTGGCCTGAATGTATGTTTTATAATTCCGCAAATTTTTTTTTTGGGCACATATGTTTGATCGTGAAAATGCATTTGAACTATGCAATTTTGGCACGAAGGTTTGATCATGATTATGTGTACTTTAAATTTTATAATATTATGAAGACTAAAAAAAATTTGAAAACTTATGAAGGCATATGATTCATAAAGGGCTAAACACCATATAGTTGGATCATATATTATCTTTCAAATTATGTAATTTTATGTTTAA
>JBBMKA010024585.1:0-55068 GCA_037833695.1 Sechiopsis laciniata | reverse complement strand
TTGGCAATTTTTTGATGGTTGGGGAAGAAGGGGGGTGTTGGGGGAGGGGAAAAAAAGGGAATGAGCTTTTTTTTTTTTTTTTTTTTTTGCTTTGTTGTTGTAGTGAAAAATAGGCTGAAAGTGGCTGCTATTTGGTTTAGCCCGCAGCCTTGCTTATTACTATTATAAATAAAATATATAAATGTTCCCCAATTTCTCTTTTTGTTGATGACTAAACATGGATAAATAATTGCCACCAGAGCAATAAGACGTTACCGAGTTTTCTTGAAGAAAAAAAAAAAAGGTTTTGAGCATGAATCCTCCAAATATTTGTTTTTTTTCCGCCAAGCAAGAGATTCTTGTTAAGGTAGCTTAAACTATTTGTACATGCATTATGTCAGAGCAAAACTTGACTTCCTCATCGTAAAGACTTAGTTCATACTTACCAACATATGTAAGAACAATAATGTATGTACCATATATGTGATAAAAATATTTACTAAAAATGATAGCAACAAATAACATCACCTATTTATAGTGCATATGAACTTGGGCAACAAGTAAATCTTATGGTCATAAATTGGTCATATCTTGCTTTAGTAATCAAGTAAACTATTTGGTTTCAATTTTGTCACAATTTCACTTTAGACAATACGTATATTTTTAGATCATTCTTCACCAATTTTAGACAAATAATATTCTAGAATTATCTTCACAATTCTTAATCAAAGGGTGTTCTAAAATATTCTTTCCCAATCTAGTCTAGAGCATATGTATATGATTTAGAACCTACCATGTCTATCTAGAATAAAATTGAATAATCTAGCATCTTTCAATATTATTCCGAATTGACCAATATTACATTGACAATAGTTACCAATGGTCTCTATCGTTTAGATTCCTCTGTTAGTTTCATTGCGAGAGAGATTCAATTTAAAATTTTCCCAGGTAAATCCATTTGTTTGTGTAAACTTAACTATTCTTATCTTCCTACCAGAACATGGGGTCAATGAAAATTTGAATGTTTGAGGCAGTTCAAGTCGACATCAAAGCTGTTATTCTAATGGCTGTAGAGACTATGTATTGCGTTGCTCTACATGGGTATGCAAGCGTTGTTTTCATTTGTAGAACTTGTATAGAATGGCTCACACAACAGCAATTTGTTCTCAGTCTAACGAAAGAATCCTTTCACCCACATTCGGCATTCGGTGCTAACTCATGATTTTGGAAAGAAATTAGCCGTAGTTCATGCGCTTACCTCGCTAGTTTGCATTTGCTTTTTTACCGAAAAAGGCTTTACACTTCTTTGACCTCAACCGAGCAACGGCTAAGGCCAAAGGCTGAACTACACCTTATGACTTAGCCCCTATCATTTTTATCATTTGTAAGTATCGGATCATTGATGTTCAATAGATCAAGGTTGAAGAGCTTCTTCTACACAAGTTAGCTCAAACACTCGGATAATATCCATGAGTCCATGATTATTTGTCTAAAGCCTGGTTTATCAAGCTCAGTTAGCATCTTCTTGGTTGAAGAGTTATGTATTTTTATGATTTCTCTTAATATCAGTCACCTTCAATCTTTATCAACTTTAGTTCAAACATCAATTATTTTTCTTTGCAATTCGTTAAATTCTTATATAAATAATATTCCAAAACCCTTCTGAACGATCAGATCTTCCTTTATTCGTAACTGCTATGTCCCTAAATAGCATTCAATTATAGTGTTTGAACTTCCTAATGACGCACTATTATTATGAACCTACAAATTCGTATACATTTGATCTCTAGGTATTACAACTTCCTAAGTTTTCATCACTAAAACTAAATTTAGTTAGAATGTCTGAATTACGAAAGGTTGTCATAAACTAAATATTACAAAAAAAATAAAATAAATAATAATAATAATAATAATATGAGATGGAATCAGTAGAAAAATGGAATGAATAAGCCCATCATCTGTGGATACCATCACTACGGTTGTCTGGCCGCTGCCTGATCGCCCAAACCTCTTTAACTTTCCCGGAAAATTTACCTTTCCCGAGAAAATCAAGAGAGAAAGAAGGATCAAACTTTCTTTATAGCATCCATTGTTCAATGAGAAAACCCACAAAAAGCTCGTTTCCTCATATAAAACACAACGAATGCCAATAAATATGAAGCATCAAATAAAAAAAATGAAAAACAGATAACGATTAGGGCTCATCATCGAGTGTATAGAAAATTTAAAGAGCCCGTCACCATGTAGAAACCCTAATCTGAAAAATCGCAAAGAAAGGGAGAAACGAACTCGAATTTTGGAATTGGAGAGGATGAGTTTGAGGCAGCGGCGAAACTGAGTTTAAATAGGAAATTCTCGGACTCTAAATCGTGTGTTAGGGTTTCCCTCTCTTTATTCGCGTATGATTTAACGACATGTCGAACTACCTGCATTGGACTCGAATTTTGGCCATGTTTTTCTTTTATTTTTTCTTGTTTCTTTTGTTTAATGCTTTTTTATATTATTAAGTTTAATAATTGTGCTGACTAATTTTTGAGTTTAATAGTATTGGATGGGTGAAAAGTTTACAAATTTGTAACCTCATGGTTATAAATTCCTACATGATTGAACCATCTTCACTCCCAAATCGTTTTTGTTGTCTTTTTGTTTAATGCTTCATGTGATTATTTCAAAATAATTTTAAATTAAGAAATAAAATATATATTTTTCTCCGTAAAATTGTCTTTTTGAAGAACAAATTGTTTTATGATAAGTTCAACAATAAATCGTATTTACTAGCAATGATTTATTTCAATGGTATAAAAATGATATTTCAACTTTTAATAAAATTATTAAATTAACAAGAACCCAACTCCATAGGTTCCATTTAATTAATTTTACCATGTTTAATCAGATTGAGATTTTAATGTTTGCCTCCCGATGGACACATTTTTTTTATTTCATCTCATACTTCTAGCCATAAAATCATTGAACTATTTTGAGTAAGTGGCATTTTAATGTTTGTAATATCTAAATCGACATAAGTGTTCATGACGTAAAAGATCATGAGTTTTAATCATCCACCTAATATGTTGAATTAAGTAAAAATAAATGTTTGGGGGAGGTGTATCTTAATGTTTTTCTTTTTTTTTTTTCTAAAAAGTATTTATAATTTAACTTGCATATAACATCTGATAAATTATTGGATGAAAAAGTTATTAAAAAATATATATCAATGAAAAATTACAACTAAAAAAAGACATGATGCAGAATACAAATGGCACTTCCCCCGTCTGCTTCCCATGAATTGAAACATGAAAACATACACAAATTTTGATTAACACTGAACATTTACCTTTTACTGGTTGGGAACAGAGGGATTTCCTAAGAAGTTCACAATCCTGTTCAACAAATTCAACCCAAAAACAGTTTCTTCACAGTTTACCTTCACAGTTACATGTAGAGGTTCTAAGCATTTTCCTTCAACAATCAGCGAAACCAAGCACAGGATCGAGTTGCTCAGAATCTCTGCACTGAACCGTAGACACAGACCGGTTGCGTCGTCGAGAAAGTTAGCCACTGGGAGTTCCATGGTTACTAGAAAAAGATTTGCATTGCCGAGCATCTTCAATGCCAAGCTCTTGCAGATGAGAAGAAATTTATCTTCTTCTATTGAACTGTCACTCTTTTCATCGCTAAGCTTCCCAAGGTGGTCAGTGAATGTGCATCTGAAGAATATAATACAGCCAAGTTAGAACAGCAAAGACGAGGCGGTTTTCGTTCTCGTCAAAATTAGTCTACTCCACGTCTAGTTGGGTGCACAGATACTTCTTTGGGGGGTGGGGGTACAAAGTTGTGGGTAGTTTGAGAACCACAGAGATAGAGATAATTGTAGAACAAAAGAGTATACAAACAAATATACCGCCAGAAACTTAAGACCCTGGATTTGGTTTTTTATCTTCTGGTTTCGAAATTTATGTTTTTTCCTCACCCAAATTTTTCTATAATTCCTCACCCTAGAGACTTTTTTTTGGAAACCAGAAAATCAGAGTTTCGCTCCATTATATTCGGGGTAACCACACTCGTTTCTAGGTCAGACACCGAGAGATATCAAAAGAATGGAGACACAGAAGGTGTCTACAATTAATGTCACAGGTGAATCTCGAACCTGAGACCTTAAGGGGGGCACATTTTCAAAGTCCAAGCTTTCGATCATTGTGCCACTCCTTGGAGACTAGATATTTAAGTAGGCACGTACTTAAAATATACATAATAATTAAATGAGGGTAAAGAAAAAAAACTGTGATTCCGAAAGATTGTGTATTAAACTATCAAGGGACAAAAAGAACATGCGTTGATTCTGTTTATTTCTGTTGCTTATAGTGAAAGCAAAGGCGGTTGAGATCTACTAACCTCCTCATGTATTCAAACATTCCTGGCAGATGAGACTCCTTAACCTTGAAGGCTTCAATGTCCATTGGAAGTGGTCTCACAAAATATCCAATGTCAGGGTGCAGCTTAACAGGATGCTTCCTGCCATTACAGTGCAAATTTAACTTCATAGGCAAGAGGTGGTGATTGAATTGAACCTCAAGGATTCTATTGATCGTCTGATCAGGTCCCAAAGATGTAACCTTTTCCAGGGAAACTGTTGTCGTATCGGTGTTATTAGATGTAGAGGAGCTGCAGAATTAACAAATTTAAAGGAAGTTAGACACTATATAAAAAGCTACAAGAATTGAAGGGTCGTCGAGAAGCAGCCAAACAGGTGAACTAAAATTATATGACTAAATTAAAATCGAATGCCTAGTTGTTTAGTGCCTCACTGCTAGTTGGGCATGCGGTCCAATAAGGCACTCATGTACACCTTGGTAGAAGCAGGCCCGTAG
Source organism: Sechiopsis laciniata (assembly GCA_037833695.1). Classification (NCBI taxonomy): domain Eukaryota; kingdom Viridiplantae; phylum Streptophyta; class Magnoliopsida; order Cucurbitales; family Cucurbitaceae; genus Sechiopsis; species Sechiopsis laciniata. The sequence goes on along the minus strand of JBBMKA010024585.1, from coordinate 50,221 downwards.
TTGAAAACGATATTTGACAACAATTTTTTATTTGATAATATGACAAAGAACATGCTCAACTGAATCTCACCTCTCAGTTCCGGCCACAGCTTCGTCTTTCGAATCTACAACTTTGTCAGATTCCTCATGGGACAACATAATTTCAGTCATGGGCTCAGTAGAACAGTTTTTGAAGGATGCTTCTATACAAACATGGAGAGGAGATATGCTTGAAGTCTGAGATGAAAATAAGTATTCCACCTTTAAGCCATGTCCTTTAGCGGGATCCAGGAGTATATGGCTTTTACGTGTTACATGTTTCCCAAGATCACCTATAGATATTGTAGCAGAGGATTTTCGAACTTCACCCTTCTCTAAGATATTTAGACTTGCTAAATTTGGCTGTTCATCCAACCATGATTCTAGGGCATTCTTTGACATCAATTCATCCAACTCTGAAGAACCAGAGGGAGAGGCTCCATTCTGAAATTTATGAGAATTGCCATGATCAGAAAGTTCGATCAAAGGATCAGCACCGTCATTTTCCTGTTGATGATTTGCCCCATAACTTCCATCCCTTCCACTAGAACCACTTGAAGAATGCTGAGAATTATAATCAGAACCACTATCCTCATCCGAGGATCCAGATGATGACTCTGTATTATCTGTCTCAAATGAATCACTCTCAACTGCTCCATCTTCTGATGTATTTGCAGTTTCACCCAAGGTGCATGGTTTTGGAAGAGGTTCATAACCAGGAGCTGCATGTAAAACAATTTGAGAAAGAGATCCCGGAAGATAAAATCGGTAATTGATAGGTTCAGGTTGTATTGCTTTTAGCTGTCCTCCAAAAATGTGTTCTGCAAGTTCCCTTGACTGAACTCTAGATTTAGACGGACTATCTTCAGGAACTTCAATCTCCAAATGGGATGACAGAAGCTTCTGAATAAAGGCAGCCCGGTCACGAACGTCATAATTTAAATCACATTTTCCCACTTCGAGCATATAGCCTAAAATTACTTTGAATGTTAGCATATCTTCCCCCTTTGCTCGCAATAAGACCTACAGAAAACGCAGAATGGATTGAAAAAAGGATATTGAGTAAATAGTATTAGTTAGTTATGAGTCTCTATGACATTAATTAACAGTAGACCAAAAATGTTTATCTAACACTTCTCATAAATCTTATTCTCAATTTCTCACACAAACCTTAAATGAAATGAACTCAAAATGTTAAGAGTAGTTACTTAAAGATCTGGAAACTCAAAAATAAGATAATGAAAACCAAAGATCCGCAATTGCCAAATGCAGCTTCTTAAAATACCTTAACTATCGTATTCAGAATCTGAAGCTTAGTTTCCGGTGCTTCTGAAATAAACGATCTTGCAAGATACTTGGCCACGACAACCAACATCCTTGGAATAATATCCCCCAAAGTGCTATACTCCCCTATCATCCAAATAATCATGGAACGGGCTGCAGAAACCTTAACTGAATCCAAACCACGAATCAACTGAATAATAACCTGTGAAAAGGGTAAAGAAGTACTTAAAACCCAGATTATTGGATAATATATTATGATTTTTAAGGATGGTAAACATGCATTGCGATTGAATCAAACAGTTGATAGACAGGAGATACATACTGAGAAAAGTTGAAATGCAGCTTATTCACATGTAAAATGATTTTTTTTTTTTTTTTTTTATTAGTAAGTGTTTGGGCAAATCGCCCGCATTTCAACTAATCTACTGGACTATTGTCTGATCCTATTATATATGACTGATAGGAAACATGTGGGATGAGATATTAAATTCTAGGTAAATGACCATCATGAATCTCACTCTCTTGACTCTTAGTTCCTCAAAGCTCTTTTGGCCCTTAAGCAAATTGAATACATTTTCAAAGCCAATATTCATGCAAAGATGAAGGGTATATTCAATTGTGTGATTTTTTTTTTTCTTTTTTATAATCGAGAATCGGAGATTAATTCGTCCCACTACATACTTGTGGACACGCGATTCAATCGTGTAATATTCAAGTGATATGTTAAATCATATCAGTGGATGGGCGGCCTATCATTTACCCAGCAAGGTTTTGTAGTGAGCCCCTAAATTCCCCAACTCTAACTCCCCAGGCTAGCAGGCATTCCCAATTTCTCCCTAACTCACCAGAGGCTCATTTTTCCCTTCTTTGTTCCCATCCCATAAAAAAAGTCCCTCATAGAAAAAAAATAAACAGGGATGCCATATGCTCGTGTGATGGGATAGCTACTAAGCTTAAACTATAGAGTAGGTTGTGTAAGTAAAGGTTATAGTGAAAAAAGGTAGACAATAATGCCTTCTCATGGCTGGCTGGATCTTCCTTTACAATAAACTTGATGGATGTGATTGCCTGAATCAATACAGCTGCCTCTTCATCCATGGTTTCATTGTTACAAGCTGAAGTTTCTGCAATTTTAATTTTGGAGTTAGGAAAAAAAAAAGGCACTTTAAACGAATGCTTAGCAACGCACAAATCACAGACCCTCTTTTATTATAGACAATAACCCATCCAAACACATGTTGGCTATTTTCGGGAGCCGTCCTGCACATAAGCCAATTGCAGCAACCGTATCAGCTGCAAATCTTCTTTTTGGGTTTCTAATGTAATCCTAGAAACAAAAAGAAAAGGTTAGTAAGTTAAGCATCTAAAACAGAGAGTCTAATGCAACCTAAGAAAATACGTACAGTTGCAACAAGAGAGGTACAATAAAAAATTAAGGGACTAGAGTTAGTAGTGCGCATTCCTTGTATGTAATTGGGGGAAGACAACCACAGGATAATTCTCAAATTGGCTGGTAGACTTGTATGGTTCACCAATTTGGCTCTTTTATATAAAAATAATACTATCGAATACCTATCACTTTCCTCAATAACAAACTAAAAAGTCCCACAAGACAAAACAAACATTCGATCTAATCATTGGTTGAATAATTTTGAAAACATTGTACACCATCTTAAAATAATGGTGCATCCAAATCCATTTAGAAAAATATCTAATTTTACAGTCCCCACATAACAAAAACAAAGAAATAGTGGGAAAAAAGAAGGGGGGTAATACAGAAACATTACCTGAAACTCGTTAAAAATTGATAAAATAGATGAATCAGTAGCAATGGATGAAAGTATCTCAAGCTTCAATGCTTTTACTTGATATGAATCAGAGGAGCAAATGAAGAAATCTTCATAGTGTGGAGCAAAGAGAAAAGGCATTGCCTTAGCAAACACTTGAATATTGCAGAGAACCTGTGAAGGTCAATAGAAGTTCTTACAATCTGAAAACAGAATACTACTGGATTTTTTTTAAACTACTGGATGATAAATATGCAATTAAAGAACACCACACACAAGAACCAAATTGGATTGGAAATTTAGGCATTGGTCATTGAAACAGATATATACTTCATCATATATCATGGTTTTAACAGAACTCTATATATTGAAGTTATTCATCTGTATTCACACATCAGGGAGGGCAATACTTCATCTGTTAGTTTTGAAGGGTTGAAAGTACAAAGTTCTAACGAAAGACTAATAAACATAATCTTGCGGTGAAAAGTTAAAAAAATCTATAATCTTGAAGTGAATTGCAACAAGGCGATCTCGAATTGAGAGCCTGCTATCAAATTTTTAATGGCTTTGTTTTATGCTAGAATGCAAAAGAAATTATGTTTACTTATAGCTCATCCACTTGCTACAACTACTGCCGTTTCAAATCCCTTTCAGCATGGCCAATTGAAATGAAAATGACTTCCCGTGGAACCATCATCACAAAATTTCAACTTTCTCCCGAACTTAGATTAGACAATGAAACATCCAAGTGCACACTCAAACTTTGGAGGTACTATTTAATTTAAACATCTGAACTTTATGATAATTCCAAATTCAAATTATGATTCTAAACCACAAAACATAACATATATATCTCACTTATTGTAGGATTGTCCAAGCTTCTCTCAGTGGATATATTAATATGAAACCAACTAGGAAAGGAAGCCAATTTTAATGTCTGGCCCCCAAATAAAATAGAAGATAAGCTAAATAATGTCATAAAACAAGCAAAATACCACATATTTTGCAGCATCACACGATCTGAGTAGAAACACTAATGGTTTAACAATTCTTTTTATGTTTTCCCTTGGAGCCATAATCCAGTGTACGCCAGCAGCAGCAAGAACCACTGCACTATTGTTGCTCCATAACAAAGGTGACGTACACTGTAATAAGATCCTGATATCATCATTCTCCTTACTAGACACAAAATGTCCTTCATCCAGTTTAGGAAAAACTTCATTCGAATAACTTAATTGTGATAAATATTCATCTGGCCCTTCAGTATAACATCTGGATATCATATTTAATAACGCCGTATCATAAACTCCAGTCATCTCACTATCTTCTTTCACTGATGTAAAATTGTTTGCAAAGCCATTCTTTTCTGAACTTGAATCCTCTACATTATGCAGAGAATGCATAATAGATTCTTTAGCAAGCCCGATACTTGCCACAGCATAGCGCAAAAGTACTCCAATCAAGATTATTTGACCCCATTCCTCAACATCAGGCAAAACCTCACATAACCTTCGGTAATTTCTTCCAACCAAAGTCAGATCATTCGGACAGATAGAAGCAAATGCAGCAGCAGCAGCACCAATGACGCCAGGGGAGGAATCACTTAACAGTATTAGTACAATCTGCCAACAAAAAAAAAACAAATTCCTAATTTAATTAAAGTGCAGTAGCACACAGACTAAACATAATGTACACTTCCCCATCTATTTGAACTTCCAATAAACATCCATGATCCAATAACGACATGTTTACTAGTCAAACCAAGAATCAAGCAAACCTCTTTAATAGCCAAGTCATTTTCTTCCAGACGCAAATCATGAAGCTTTGGAAGAGCATTGGCTGCACATTTCCTGACATACACAGACGGGTCCCTAGCACCTTTCCTCACTGCCACAAGAGCAAGAGGTGCAATGTCATGTAGACGAATTCCTGCCATAGTCCGCAATGCCCATGCCCTCACAAGAGGATTTGTATCCCCCAAATCCTTCTGGAAACAATTGATAGACAGCAAAGCTTCGTTTGGACGCCTAAAGTGAAAAACATAACTAACCTTAAACGTAACATCAATTATCACACTTCAAACATTCACCAATGGACAACACATCACAATTCAAGAGCAGCTCATGACAATCAAACTTAGCCCATATTAAGATGCTATTAAGGAATTATAAGCCAGGATCGACCACAACACAACCATTACTCTAGATGATAGAACTAGGAAATATAATTATGATTCAAAAACTAAAATGCGGTATATACCATACTTTTCAGCATAATGCAACAGGTACAAGTAAACCAGCTTCTTCACCTCCAACGTCTGCGATGCAACATTCTTGACAACCTGAAGTTTCCATTTCAACTAACAGTATTCAGAATACATAATCACTGAAACCTCCAAAGCTTAATGAATTAACTTGTTGAATTATGTTAAAACACCAATCAACCCAAAAGCTTAAGTCGGTGGATTGAGGTATCAAGTAACACTCTCACACACTTGTGGACTTTGAAATTTGAAAAATGCCCTATAAATAGAATTTAATGTTAATGGGGAGGAAGCGATTTGGCAGGAACTAGACTACCAATGAACCCAAAACTTAAGGGTTCGGATAAATTTAATTATATCAACTAACATAACACTGAATTTCAAGCAATTAAGAGCAAATACAGTTAACAATTAAAGAGAGAAAACACAATTTGGTTACCTGAGGAAAGAAGTTAGAAACATCAAAGCCCTGAGCAATGAGAGCGAGCAAGCGCTTGAGTGCCTCGCATTTCTCGGAGTCGAACTTGCTGTCGAGTAAGGGAGCGATGTTGACATCCTCGGGATCGTCGTAGAGGTGGGCGTCTGTGCCGATCCGAAACACCATGGTTGAAGCCTTACTCAGCGTTTCGGAGGTTGATCCGAACATTTATAGATTCGAATTTCGGGGTTGAATTGAGAAATTTTCGAAGAGAAACTGGTTCAAGATCACGAGGCTCAACTGAGATCTTGGCCGGCGATGGAAGTTAATTCCGGTCGGTTTGGATGAATTGAAGAACGAATTCTATTGCCGCGCCATGGTTGTTCGAGAGACTGCGCGGCTTGCCGATGGGCTATATTTATTAATTAAGAAATAGCGTATGTCGGAGGCCGGCTGATCCAGATTTTTTAATTAAGAAATTTATTTTTTTTAGAAGAAATCAAAAATATATTTTATTAGTTTTTTTAAGTAAATTATTTATTAATGTTTTTAATAATGTATTTACCTTTATTAACAAAATCAAAATTCATCTAACATGTCACTTTTTATTAGGAGATTTTTTTTTTTTTTTATGTATAACAAAAAGAACAAAACTTTGTCGACTTCTCCAAAAATATTCTGGATGTACTTCTCACTATTTGTATAGATAATAATGTGCCACATTTCCAGTTTATCGTTGTTGTCTCATTAATCAAATCATTATTTTTATAACATATGTTTTATACAATTAAACTAATTACGTGAGACATTATTATCCACACAAAATGGTGAGAAGTACATACGCAATATTTTTTGGAAATGTGGCAAGTTTTGTTCTAAACAAAACCAAAGAAAGTGCATAAATAGCATGATTTTAAAGAAATAATTTCTTCATGACATAAAAATAGGAGTGTACTTCAATGAAAACATAATGAGATTTGGATGGGCTATATTTCAGGTTTACTAAGTACCCCAAGAAGTCCTACATAGATTTGGGTAATAGTGGATCGATTGACCAAAAGTACTACACACTTTAATCCCGATAAGATCACTTATATCATGGAGAAGTGGGCATAATTGTTTCTATAGTAGATTGTGAGGAATCATGAAGTGTTTGCAAAGATAATATCAGATAGAGATCTCAAGTTCACTTTGCGTTTCTAGAAAGCACTCCATAAAGTATGGAGACTGAGTGTAGTTTTAGTACAACTTTTCAACTCAGGTCGATGGTCATATAGAGAGAGAACCAAATTTTATAGGGGCATTTATGGACTTTTATGGTTGATGGGATCAACACTCAGTATACAGATGGACTTACTCTAGGCAAAGCATGGCAAACATACATATGGACTCACTCGAGGCATTGTATGGCAAATATTGTAGAGACCATGTTTGGTGGTATGAGATTGGTGACAAACAGTTGTTAGGACTTGAGTTGTTGCATATGACCAATGCGATAATTGTTGGGACTTGAGATCAAAGACACAACATCAAAAGATAGAAACTCTACATGAAATAAGTTCACCAAACAATACTAATCGAGGAAAATCGAAAATATTGTTTAAACGTGAAAATAAATTGAAACAAGAGAAATCCAATCTAACATTTTAAATAATTGGTTAAAATACTACTTTTATCCACAAATTTTGAGATTTATTTTATTTTAATTCATGAACTTTCAAAAGTTTAATTTTAATTCATAACTTTAATTTTATTTAATTTATCAACTTACGTATTAAATATAATTGTAGTCTCCAAACTTAAGAATTTGAACTGAAAAGAAAGTTTTTTTTATTTTATTTAATTTATGAACTTACATATTAAATATAATTGTAGTCTCTAAACTTAAGAATTTGAACTTAAAAATAAAAGGTTTGTTTATTTAAATTGCCATTTTTCTTTATAAATTTAGAAATATGTTAACAATTTTGTTTTTAATTATATTACAATTATTAACATCATTGAACCTATTTGATGAATAATAATTTTAAAATTACCATAAAACTAAATTTTAAGTTTGTTATAAAATACAAGAAGTAAAACCAAAATATTTAAGTTCAACAACTAAAATGAAATAAAATATAAAACATAAAAATAAAATCGGACTTTAAATTTTTTATTTCTTTATTATTACTTTTTTTAGTGTAAATTGAAAGAAGAGACAACAAATTCTACTTAAAAAATATTACCGCCCTCAAATAAATTAGAGTTAAATACTAATTATCGAATTGAATTTATAACCATTATGTTGAACTATTTGACAATTAGACAATTAAATTTTTTATAAACTAAAATGAAATAAACCTCTAAATTTGTGGACCAAGATCAGTTGCTTTGCATTTATTATTTTTCCTGGGGATAACAGCAGTTATTGAAGTAATTAAGTTGCGGCATAACTGACCCTCGAAATATCTGTATGTATGTTTTTTCCAAATATAATTTCATCATCTTTCTAATACTGTGGCTCGCCAGAGGTCACAAGCTTCAGCTGGTCTCAGCCATGGAGATTGGAGTGGCTCTAATGATTCCTTAAACGCGCTCACATGCGCGCGTACGATTTCATCGTCTTTTACCCTTCCCTGCAGGCCCCGCATTTCCATTTCACTGTGTCCAGACCGGACTCAATTCACCATTTCAATTCCCCTTTTTCTCAGCTCTGTAAACCTCCACTGCACTTGCTTGTTTTTCTGCATCACACGCCTCTGGTTTCTGCGATTCTTTTCAGGTGATTTATATTGCGTTTTTCTTTTCTACTTTGTGAAGGTTTCCTTTCATTTCCCCCCTTTTTTTGGATTCTGGGATGTTGTTTTCGCTTGAATTGAGGTGGGTTAGTTCAGATTTATGTGGCCCATTTCATGCATGGTTTTGGTTCTGTTGCATGAGTTCAACTACATTGCATTTCTCATTTGAGCTGTGGCTTTCAGATTCTTGCATATTCTGATGTTTGATATCTGGGTTGGAACTTGTTTTTTTTTACTGATCTGGTTCTACTGTTCTGGTTTACTTGTCACCACTGGTTTTTCTTTTCCCTTTTTTTCATGTGGAAGTGTGATTTAGCTGTGGAGTGACGGGTTTTTCAGCTGCTGTTTGTTATGTTTATTTATTGTCTTCTTGGGGTTAGAGGTTTTTGGTTTTTGTGGCAAAAACTCAGTAGAGAATATTTCTTTACCTTATGTTAAATATAATTTGAAGGTGCATTTTGAATGACCCAGTAATCATGAGGATACGGTTCGAATTCCCCCACCCCTCATTGTTGTTGAACACATAAGGTATGCTCTTTTCAAGATCCTAGGTTTGAGACTCACTTGTGATATTACTCCCTCGATGTCTCTCAGTGCCTGGCCTAGGGATGGGCGTGGTTACCCTTGTTTCAAAAAAAAAAGATAGTATAATTTGAAGGTGTGTTTTGTTTATTTAACATGGTTAAACTTCTATGTTTGCTTGAGCAATGTGAGGCAGCAGTTAAAACTGCTATCTCTCTCTCTCTGCTGGACACTTTCATCTGTGAAACATCAACCATGTGATCTACTTCCTTTTTTTTTTTTGATAGGAAACAAAAACTTTCATGTGATCTACTTCCTTTGATTATATAGATTCAAGTGTCACAAAAATAACTAAATATAAATATGAATCTAACCTGATTTTTTTTCTTCTTTCTCTAATGGTCTTCATCTAGTTTTATGGGAAGTTCCTCATCGGATGATTCTGAAGTCGATACTGATATGAGTGAACTAGAAATGAATAAGCGGGTAAGGAAGTCCTATCAAGAACTGAAAACTGGAAAACGTATTGTGAAACTCTCGCATGAGACATTTACTTGTCCCTACTGCACGAGAAAAAGAAAGCGGGATTTCTTATATAGGGATCTCCTGCAGCATGCTACTGGGGTTGGCAACAGCCCTTCAAATAAACGGCATGCCAAAGAGAAAGCTAATCATTTAGCTTTAATGAAGTATTTGGAAAAAGATCTAGCTGATGCTGTTGGTCCATCAAAACCTGCAAGCAAAGATGATCCTGTTATGGATTGTGATCATGATGAAAAGTTTGTGTGGCCTTGGAGAGGAATTGTGGTAAACATTCAAACTAGGCGTACGGATGATGGGCGATATGTGGGAGAAAGTGGATCAAAGTTTAGGGATGAGTTGAAAGAAAGAGGATTTAATCCCACAAGAGTGACTCCTTTGTGGAGTTTCAAGGGCCACACGGGTTGTGCTGTTGTGGAATTTAATAAAGACTGGCCTGGTTTGCATAATGCTATTTCTTTTGAGAGGGCTTATGAGGCAGATTATCATGGGAAAAAGGAGTGGCTGGCTAATGATATTGAGAAACTAGGACTTTATGCTTGGGTTGCTCGTGCTGATGATTACAACTCAACTGATGTGATTGGGGAACACTTACGTAAGATTGGAGACCTTAAAACCGTATCTGAAGTTATTCAAGAGGAAGCACGGAAGCAAGATAGACTTGTGTCCAATCTTACACGTATCATCGAACTCAAGAACAAACATTTGAGAGAGATAGAGGAAAGATGTAGTGAAACCGCCGCCACCCTTAACAGTTTAATGGGGGAGAGAGATAAACTACTTCAAGCTTATAACGAAGGTTTCTCGTGTAAAGCTTTGAAATTTTTTTCTTGTATTTTATAACCAGTAATATGTTCCATTTTATTACACATTACTTTTTCTTTTATGGAGACTCCAGTTGTATAATTGAATTCATGTGTTTGTCACATCTTCAGAGATTAAAAAAATCCAACTGGGCGCCAGGGATCACCTTAAGAAGATTTTCAGTGATCATGAAAAACTGAAGTCACAACTAGAATCTCAGAAAAAAGAGTTTGAGTTAAGAGGAAGAGAACTGGAGAAGCGTGATGCACAAAATGAAAATGAGAGCAAGTATTTGGCTGAAGAAATTGTGAAGGTACACTTTTTTTTCCATTCACAGGAAATAAGAGATGCAGAAATTACAAAAGAAGGTAATTCTTTTCTGTTTCCTATCCAAAAAAGTACATTTTTATGGTCAATTTCCCCAGACAACTATTCTTGGGTTCAGGATTTGCAGGGGCGAAGAGAAAAATGAGTGTCATCTTTCACTTGTCTTTGCCAGTAGTTATGACAATTGCAGATGTGAAAACTTGAAATAATCATTAATTAATCTCAGTCATATTTTAGGGTCACCGCATGCGAACTATCATTCTACTTCACCTGAACTTTGGTTTTCAAGACATCATTTTTTAGAAATCAGTGCCTGTCACATTTTTTCTTTATTGTTTGCACGTTTATTTTTTAGGAATTGTTTTCAATCACACTAGAGTGAACACTGTTGCAAGGCATGATCTTTGTTGCACACGAGAGTCTTAGCATTTTGAGATGTTATTGCATCTATAACTTGACAAATTGAGAAAATGTTTCTACTGGCTTTTTTTATTGCTTCTCCACTTCTACAAGGCATTTGGTCATAAGTTGGATTTGTATAGCTTGGAGTGTGAAATTGGGTTGGTAGTTTTACTCAATCTAAGCCACAAGTTTGCTAATCTCTTGGGTCAGATGCTTTCAGGCATCTAATGCCCATCTCTTGTGCTGCATGCTTACTCTCATAAATTATATACAAACATAAACTTAGGTTCGTGAAACTTATTTCACTATACAATCTAAACTCATATTACACGCCTCAACTCTAAACCTAATTTTGGGCCCACGGGGCCCAAAATTATTTTACATATTTATTTATAATTTCAGCGAATTTTGTGAATTTAAATAATAAAATTATGACTTTTAAGTTTTAACCAAAAGTAAAGATAAGAAATATATATCTTCCCGGCACATCTACACACACAATAAAGTCTCAAAACTATGTAGTTTGCCTTCGACATACGGGCTTGTTAGTGTGACCAACCTAAAGAATTGTTCTAGGGTTGTTCCATGTTGTTCTGAATTTGATTTAAATTACATATATCCTCTGCAATAACCAATGAGTTTTAGTGAATATATGTCTCTAGACTTGGGGCATGAAGTGAAGGTCTTGACCATTTGGCTTATACCTTCTTTTTATCTTCTTTCAGTATGCGGTGAGAAATAGTTCTCTTCAATTGGCTGAACTAGAACAACAAAAGGCTGATGAAGATTTTATGAAGTTGGCAGATGATCAGAAGGTTTGTTGGCACATGTGCTTTATCCTTCATCAGAATATTTCTTTTATCAAAACTCAAGAGCAGGGAGTCACTAATTTGTGATTTCTATTGATTCAGAATCAAAAAGAGGACCTCCACAATAAAATAATCCGCCTAGAAAAACAACTGGATGCCAAGCAAGCAGTAGAGTTGGAAATTGAGCGTTTACGTGGTTCGTTGAATGTTATGAAGCACATGGAAGATGATGAGGATGTGGAAGTCTTCCAGAAGGCAGAGACAATGCTAAAAAGTTTGAGTGAAAAGGAAAGAGAACTTGAAGCTCTTGATGAACTTAACCAAACATTGATAGTAAAGCAGCGTATGAGTAATGACGAGCTCCAAGAAGCCCGTAAAGAGATAGTTAATGTAAGAATATTTAATTACTGCAAGTACTTTCTAAAGTTATGCTTGCAAGATAAAAATATACCCACAGTTGTTCTTTGGGAACTATTTGTAAAAGGTGCCATGCGTTGCAACTAAAAAGAAAACTTGAAATTTCTGTATAGTCAGCACGTGTGGTAGGCTGTGTTTGTCAACCCATGGAAGGTCTGGTAGATATCACATTTGAATTTGAAGGCTTGGTTTGTGAGGGAGGTTGCATGAAAATTGATTCACCGTGTCAATGCTATTGGGGATGTCATATTGTTAAACTAAAATTAGCATGACTTTTATATTTGTGTAGCAAAATGAAAAACTTTTTCATGTTCAAATTCAAGATTTTCTTTTAGTTTAAAACTTTAAATTCCTAATGCAGTTTAATTCTCTCATTTCTTAGGCTTTTAAAGATTTGCCCGGTCGTTCTCACTTGCGTGTTAAGAGAATGGGCGAACTAGATACAAAACCATTCCTTGAAGCAGTGAAGAAAAAGTATAACGAAGATGAAGCAGATGAGAGAGCTTCAGAGTTGTGCTCGTTGTGGGCAGAATATCTCAAAGACCCAGATTGGCATCCTTTCAGAGTAATCAAGGAAGAAGGAAATGATAACGCGGAAGGAAAGGTGATTCTTTTGCTCCTTTGATCAGTTTATCTTCTTGCAACTAAGAAATATTTACATGTTTTCGGGGCCCTGATATTGAATACTTATTTTATTTACATGTTTTCGGGGCCCTGATATTGAATACTTATTTAGAAACAAAGGTAATATAATACTGTTAGATAGGCCATACATGCATCTATGTTTAACTATTAGTCATTATGATGTTTTAGGAAGTTGAAGTTTTGAATGATGATGATGAGAAACTGCAAGGTCTGAAAAAAGAGTGGGGTGAAGAAGTGTACAAGGCTGTGACAGCAGCTTTAAGGGAGATAAATGAATACAATCCTAGTGGAAGGTATATAATATCAGAGCTATGGAACTACCAAGAAGACAGGAAAGCAACATTGCGAGAGGGAGTAAAGTTTTTGCTGGACAAGTTGAACCGAAGCAACTAGAAAAAGGAACTCCCAGAAGGTTGGTTTTCAATGTCGTGGTTGATAAAATTTATTGGCTTTTAAAAAAGAAAAAAAAAACTGGAAATTGGTATAAATATCCAAATTAGAGCTAGTACTTTATGCACAATGTAAAATACCATGCAACCGATTTCGTGTGTGAACGCAGAACAAATTATGTTCAAACTGGTTACAATATCATCAAATTGTGCGAAGTAGTACAAGAGCATAGCTTTTAACTACCATGGGTCATAGGTGGTCAAAAGGACTTTAAGAAATCAAAAGAGTGGGTTCAATCTATGGTGGTCAAACATTATAAGGTCAGACAACATGTCTCGTGAAAATAGTCGAGGTGTGCGTAATCTGACCCGGACTCCCATGGATATTAAAAAAAGAAAACAAGAGTATAACTCTAGTGGTATGATGTATGACCTAGTAACCAAAATGTTATGGGTTCAAATTCCTCGTACTCGTGTTGTGGTTGATATATATATATATTGGCCTTTTGACTCTAAGTGTGCATTGCCACTTCTTCTACCTTAGTCTTCTTAAAGTAATTTGCTTGCTACTGGTTTGCATCATTTTGTCAATAACATTAGATCTTTTGAACTGCTGCGGTAGCCATGATTGATGACCATCATTGCCATGAAATAAAATGCAACGCGTTCTCTCGACACTGCATTCTCGTATGGAGTTATCCAGAACACGGGGGTGCAGATGAAATTCTCTACTTTGCAACCATAAGTGTACATTTTTTGCAACCAGAAGTGTCTATCTTCAGGAGATGGAATGTGAGCCAGTGTAGTTATATCAGTGTCTGTTTTTAAGTCATTCCTCACCATTGTATCAATCATTTCCAAATCATAAAGAATCTGATAATGGTAACTTGCTTATAATATCTTACTATTTAGTTTCTTTGAAAAAACCTATGATACTTTGTCGTCTTCGATCCAAGGGCGACAATTGTAGGCTACATGTATTGTTGTGATTATTCCCATCTTATTTATCTTTCAACAATCTGGAAATTTTATGAATAGCTTGGACAGCCATTGTTGTTGAACTCAGCTAGCCTAGGATCTTCTTCTGCACATTTATGCAAATACTCGTGTCAGACCAAAATAAGGTAATGTTTCCTGCTGCTTATTGACGAACCATTTTGTTTCTGCTTTGGAGATGATTTTTTTTTAGAGATTATTAAGGAAAGGAAGGTTAAAATTTACTCTTTGCAATTTAGTTCCCGTAAACATTTTATTTATCGCTATGTTTCTATTTAACCGTTCTTGTACAAGTGTATATAAAATTAGAAGATACTTGTCAAAAAAAAAAAAAAAAGAAGATAAAAAGGGAGACTCCATCAAAAAAGTATAACTTCAAGAGGGACTGAATTGAAATAAATTAACATATTATACTAAGGATAAAATGTAGCCAAAATTAAGAAAATGTATCTTTATACTCATATGTGAGTATGATTTAAAATGCATTTTGATCTATCAACTCCCTATCTAATTCTTTCTTTTTTCTTTGGAAAGATCTCGACTCTACAAATATTATTTTAGTTCTTAAAACTATTCATATTTTAACACTTATTAATGTAAGATAAATCGGAAAAAAAAAAAAAAAAAAAAAAAACTATGTTTGATCGTTATAATTGTATTCTCAATTTAAGTATTTGTAAATATTGAAGTCATTAGAGCAAGAGGAATGAGTTTGAATATTCCATTGAACTCAAAAAAAGAAAAAGAAAAACCTTAATTGCAGGATTGCTTTTGAGATTTCATAAATATTAATATGATATGATGTTACTATATGATAATGCCCAAAGTTCAAATAATTTTTATGATCTAGTGTTTACAATTGAAAATTTGACGTGCATTTTTAAAGTTAGTAATTATACAAATCTAATGTTTACAACAAGCAATTTCATGATTTTATAGCTAGTTTTAATTTGACCTCAAATTTATGATAAAGTCTAGGGGACTCAAAATCAAAATAATTTGTAAACTTTAAAACTATGCACTTCTATTACTCATCAAAAAACAAATCATATTTGAACTTGAATTTGTTTAAATTTTCTATTTTTTAAGATCATCGATAATTATAAGTGGAGGGTTCAAGCCCAACTTGATCATAGATACACACTTATATCACTAATTAACTTTAGTTTCATATTTGTTTACCTTCATTTTAACATATCATTATTAAGAATCCAACTATGAACACAATTTATAAGTATTTCCAAAACATGAAAATCCAAACATTGAAGAACCACTGGCCTAAACTTTCTAAATAATTTTCAAAACACAATTAATCTTTAATTTTCTTAGCCCATCTAATCACTTATTGAAATAACTGTTACCAAATATCATCATCAAACTAAACATAGTTTAACTGGTTAAAACATTTACTCTACTCAAAAGAGGAAGATAAAAGTCACTAACTTCATCCTAAAGGCAATAATCAAACAACCAACTAAACTAGATTAGTTGGCAGAGTTAACAACATTCAATAATTCCATTAGAGATGGGCGTTAATCCTAATTACAGAGCACCAGATGCAGCAGAGACCATCATTCTTCCTTGCTCCTAAAGGAAGAAAATGTTTCAATAATCCTGATTATCTATCTACACCCAACACATGTAAAATAATTCAAAAATCCTAAATCCCAACCTCCAATATATAAAAATAAGAAAGGGGGATAATCAGACTGTCTTTTTGCCAAAATAGAGGAACAAAAAAGAAACATTCAACACATAACTGATGATGGAATATGGATATAGATGAACAAGCCTACAATTTCACCAGGCTTTGATTCGTTCCTAGAAGGTACCACCGCAATACGAAGAGCATATTCACTCTTACGATTGGTTTGATCTTCTGCTACCATTCTACGAGCCGCAGCAAGCTGACTTTTGGGCCGCTTGACCATCTCCTGCTGCTCCATCTGGCTTGTTTATTTTGATTGTTTGAGGCTGGATTACAAACAGATCTCATCCACATTAAGGTTTAACTAGGTGGCAATAATTTCTTCATACAAGGCTAAAGAAAACTCAAAACAATCCAGGATTGAAACCACCAAACTAAATACCTCTGCCTTCGAATCGGTGTCTGCAAGCCTTTGCTTAATATCCCTCCCAATTGAAAAGAAAACCTCCTCGACATTCATATTTGTCTTTGCACTCTGCCAAATATGGTAAATGCAAGAACTAAGCACTAAATAAATAGATATTACAAAGATTCTAGCTTGATGTAATCTTAAAACATTTCTAACTTACAGTTTCAAAGAACTTGATTCCATATTCATCTGCAAGAGCTTGTCCTTTAGAAGTAGGCACAGCCTGTGACAAAAGAAAGATACCAGTTAAACAAAGGATAAATTCAATTCTGATTTTTTTTTTTGAGTTACAACAATTGGGGGTGGGGGGATTTGAACCCGGGACCTTTTGATCTTTGGGTCTACACTGATGCCGCTGAGCTATGTTGGCAATTCAATTCTGAAATATTAAAACTAACTCCTACATTGTTACATTTGAAGACTAAGTATGAGCTTTTTAAAGTGGAGTAGCAATTTCAATTTTTGAACCGTACTTTTTTTTGAGCAATACAAAATAAGAAAGACACAGATTAAGAGTAACTGAGCAATACAAAATACTTACCCTTTTACTTTCATCCATATCAGCCTTGTTTCCTACCAGTATCTTGTTCACATTATCAGACGCATGCTGTTCAATATTGCGAATCCAATTCCTAATGTCTGAATAAGAAAAGAGTAAGCTTCATAATACATGGAAATAAGGAAATTGTAAAAGTGGCTGAAGACCAAAATTAGGGGTGCGATTTGATCGCAAAAACCAAAAGCACCCCAAACTATTCAACCAAATGGAGCCAGTTTAGGGTGAGCTTGACATACATATTTTTTGATAGAATGCAAAACCAGGACACTACATATAACCGTAAGTGTGGGCGCCCCCTTAGCAAACGAACCAAAGTAGAAATTTGGTAAGTTTGACATACATTTGATTTTGGTTCAAACAGCTTTGCTTTCAATATAAGTGTTTTTAATTAAAACAGTTATTTGCTTGGTTTCGTAAATTCAATACAAGTTTGCTTACTTATACCCTCCCCTAACTAAAGCTCTAAAGAATGGCACTTATCCACCTTGATGAGAAATGATGGTTATATAAAACTAATTTCACAAGTTACAAAAATCTTGAATAAAATGGTAGACAGAAGCATGAACCATGAGAACATGAAGTCAAATATTTGATATTATATATAAATGATTAGCAGACAATTGCAAATCAATTTCATCATAAATAGGCAATGAAATATAACTCACTATTGAAAGATGACTCGTCGGTCACATCATACACGAGCAAAATTCCCATGGCTCCACGATAGTAAGCTACAGGGTAACGAACAAAATTACACCAAAGATTCAAATTATATTCATAAAAACCACAGACAAATCTTTCACTTCACTATCATTGGAATAAAAATTGATTTTAGGGAGTTACTTCACTACCACTTCTCTCTCCATACCACGTGACAGATATTAGAAGCACTTATTCTCAAATCGAACCTTTTTTTTTACACAGGATGAAAACCACAATTTTTTCCTTTCTGTTCTTTTTACAGATAATGAATAATTCTTGGCCTAAATATTTTGCTGATGTTTGCTTAAGCCACAAATTGATTTTGGAACCTTAGAACCTAAATGTCGAACTATTTTTAAAAATTTTCTAGTATTCACCTTCAAACCCTATTCCAAAACAATTTCCAATGGGATAAAATAGAAGAGATTGAAAGGCTAGATAAAATTTAGGACGGACAATCCCATAACACCTAAGATTAACATTTTCCCTCATTTACTATATACATTCAAATAATACCATAAATAAATAAACTGAGCTTTAATCTAGAAAATTGAATAAATTAAATGATACAAAACTTGATCCCACAGTTAGATTCCCCTTTCCCCAGTGGGAGTATCAATCCTAGTACAAAATGGGATAAATAACATTAAATATCATAGACGTACCTGTTGTGATAGTCCTAAAACGCTCCTGACCAGCTGTATCCCAGATTTGTAATTTGATTCTCTTCCCATCAAGCTCAATGGTTCTTATCTTAAAATCAATACTGCCATAAGATGAATATCGCTAAGATTAAATAGATGCATTAGTTATATATAGCTTCCAAGCTACTTGTACTTGGGTGACATAGAATTTCTCATGCAGATTAATTAGTAGCATACACACGATTAATTAATATCATGCGCTTGTATAGCCTTTTGTGGGCTTTTTTTAATTCTGTTCAATTAAAGCTCTGGTATCTTAATTTTTTTTTACCAGTACAGGAAAATTTAAAACCAGCTATCTGAAAAACTGATACCGTTCATGTACCTTATTCCAGCTAATAGTCCCTACTACAAGTCCATGACCATTACTAAACCTTTTATATGTTTATAAATTGATACAATAATAAAAAAAAAAAAAAAAATTAACATGCAAGCTTCAAGGGGGCACACAGGCTACAAACCCAATTGTGGTGATAAAACTGGTTGTGAAAGAACCATCACTAAAACGCAGAAGCAGACAACTCTTTCCCACACCTGCAAAATAATTGAAATGCAAAGGCTTACATGAAGACTATTGATATGAAAAATGTATAGGCTCACAGATCTATCACACAATTTCCATGGCATTCGCATAATTAAACTTGCTATTCTTAAATGGAAGATAAACTTGAATTTTACTTGAGGCCTAGAAGTAGTTCTAATAATTAAAGCACTTAACTCAGCAAGTGGCAGAGAGACCCAACATTACACCTACAAGCCATCAAAATAAGCATGTGTAGAGCCACAAACAAAAGTTATCGGTCAATTAACATAAAATTTCACCTCGACACCAGCAGCCATTTAAGCATAATACTAAACATCTAAATTAACATTCTCGACGAGTAATTCCAACAACAACAACAACCTTATATTGATTTTCTTTCATTCTTTCTCAATGAAAAAAAAAAACAGCCAAAAACCTTATATTGAAAAACATGAAAGAGAGAAGAAAAAGGTTCAGTTCTCTGATGGCGTCAAAATATCACGGCCCCTTTTACCAGGGATACGACGTTGTTACACACAGACAGAACCAAGGCGCATTCCAACAGAAGATGAAATGTAAAACACAACATGTTGAGAGAATGCCAAACTTGAGCAAAAAAAAAGGGTCCTAAATAGAGGTAGAGATCGATAAAAATCAACCAAATTTCAAATCAAAAGACACAAAACTCAAACCGAGGACATGCAATCAATTTACTCCCAAAAAAAAACCCCCAAAATCAAATTGATGCAAACGAATCCCACACCACGCTACACATAACCCCATTCATCAGATCTCCAACATCACCTCATTTTTCCATTCTCATTTCCTCGATACCCAAACTTATAAAGAAAAAAAAAAACAAGGGTTGTGAACATACCGCTATCGCCAATAAGCAAAAGCTTAATTAGGTAATCGTAATCAGCACGAGCCCTAGCCGGTGGTGCAGCCATTGATTTCCAGTATCTTTCAACGAAATTCGATTCCCTACTTCGACCAGGAAAAAGGGACGAACGTACAAAAATGAGTTCCTAATGAAATCAAGCGATAAATCCGTCAAAAGATCAAACACAGAGAGCGAGATTACCTTAACGAAGCTTAGCAAGTCGTCGGCGACATGGAACGGAGAGAGGGAAGAGAGAGAGAGAGAGAGAGAGAGAGAGGAATGA
Organism: Sechiopsis laciniata; assembly: GCA_037833695.1. Classification (NCBI taxonomy): domain Eukaryota; kingdom Viridiplantae; phylum Streptophyta; class Magnoliopsida; order Cucurbitales; family Cucurbitaceae; genus Sechiopsis; species Sechiopsis laciniata. The sequence goes on along the minus strand of JBBMKA010024585.1, from coordinate 30,049 downwards.
AAAGCAGTATGATTTCGCGGGGAGATTGGCCGATTGGGACCGATCATCTGCACCGAGACGCGTGTATACGAAAGCGCTTTTGCTTTTGCGAAATGGGCTCTGAGTTTTTTATCCTACACACGGCTGCACTAGACTATTTACTTTGTTATTATTATTATTTAAATCTTTGCTTTGTCATTTTATTTTAGGATAAACTATGAATTTGGTTCAAAGTTTAATTTAGTTCTAGAATTCATTCTTGATAGTTTGATAAATATATTTGTATTTAATGCAAAAGTTAAATTTTAATATATATAGTTTGATAAACATAAAATATAGTTATTTCCATTCGAAATTATTAATAAATTAAATATGTGAAAATTATTCATTCATATGTTAAAATGATGATAAAATCTTTTTTTGGACAAGAAAAGATGGTGAGTTAAGTGAGATGGAAGAAATAAATCATATTTTACCCATAAAATACCTACTTAGTTAGCAAGCAATTATAACTAATATAAACTATTTTTTTAACTTTAATCAAAATCATAAAGATTAAAAGTTAGCTTTTAAAATCAATTAGACTAAATTTAAATTTAAATTCTAGTTTACCAACCACACTAAATTTATAATTTACCATTTATTTTATTGTCTTCGTTATTTTTTGTTTGATCCTTTAGTTCCTTTTGTTTTAATTTATTAAGGGACAAGAAGAAACAAACAAAATATAAGCACTCCGCAGTTCCAATTCCATCTCTGAAAATTATGAATATACCCATAATAAACTTCCGTCTGTGTTATTCTTCTAACATCTTCCTCTAAAAAAATAAATAATTTCAACTTGTATTTAGCCATATTAAACTTCCTAGTTTGTCAACAATTTAATTTGATACGTAAATTTTTTTCTTAAATTTTTCAATCGTTGTCTTTAATTTCTTTACAAATTATTTTCCAAAAGCTTGACGTACTTTTATTTTTTTTTTATTTTTTGGGAAAGGGACTTGACGTACTTATTTGGTATATTTAACTAGGGATTTTATATTTGCAGCGGCAATAATAACAAGGATTAAACTATTGTTTTTTTTTTTTTAATGTAAAATAAGCATTTTCTTTTCCAATCGTTAAAATCACTCACATAACAGAGTTCAAAAAAAAAAAAAAAAAAAAAACCAACAATATTGATGAATAATTAATGTATATGTTTTATGCAATTCATGGGTTACGAGAAACATACATTCAACATTCATATGGGCAATTTTTTTTCCCTCAAAACATATAGGGCATGTTTGGCTAAGAAGTGATGGAATGGGATGGGACAAAATGGGATGACTAGTTTAACTATTTAGTAATGATATCTAATTTTTAAATACAAACAAAACTTAATTAGTTTAAAATACATGATATAAAACAAATTCTAAATATTTGTCATATATACTTTTTTATAATTTATATAAATTATAAAGTCAATATTTATCATATATACTTTTATATAATAAATTTCAAATACACAATAATTGTTAATATTTTTTTAAGAGCATAATAATAAAACAATATTGAAAAAAAAGAAATTTTAAAATTTATTTTATTTCATTGATTCTTTAAATTAAATTTAAAATTGAAATATAATACAATCAATATGATCAAATAATTTTATTATTATTTTTAAATATTAATAATGACTCAATAATATATTTTAAAATCTTAAGAAAATGTATTTTATAATAATATATAATTATAATTATAATCAATTAGGTTAAATGGATGAGTTGGTTGAAGATAATTAAATGGTTGAGATTGGAGTCTTTCCTAGGACAATTTTATTTTGAATAAATACTACAAATAAACATGTAATTATAAAAATCTCATTACAAAATAAAAAATAAAATTTTTTTTGATAAGTAAATAATTATATATGTATACATGTAAAGTAAATATAAAAAAAATATATCATAAAAAAATTATAATAAACTGAAATTAAATGTATATAAGGAAGGAAATCAAAGATTAAAAAACTAATAATAAATTTTAGAAAAAAAATAATAAAATAAAATTTTAAAAAAATTACAGCTCACTCGCGCGCGTGGACCCCACGCACAGACTTGAGCCGACTTGCCCAAGTCTGTGGGCCAAACGAAGGGATGGAAGCCAACCAATCCCTTCCCCACCCCAAACTAGCCCATGAGCAATTTATTATATGATCACACATCTTCCAGCTTTATGAAATACATATATTTTTAAAAAATTTAATACAATATTTAAGGATTAATGATTTAAACCTACGCTTTTTTATCAGTAAATATATATTAGGATTGCTAAACTAAGCTCGCTATAGCTCAAAGTTCATGACTAATATAAACTATTCTTTCTCCAACATCTCATAAAGAAGACTTGATAGAGGGAAAATGTCTTCTTTTTTTTTTAATAGAAAGTGTGGAAAGAGGAAGATACTATTCTCTAGACAGAAGACTTTCAAATAGGAAAATGTCAAACAGGGACTTTTCAAGAGATAAATTAGTTAGAGAGAGAAAGAGACTATTCTTTAGGCAGAAGACTGTCATAAAAAGAAAGACTTTTCTCAAAATCATGCAATCAATTGGCAAAACTAAATGATTTTAAGCAAAATGGTCATCTAAATTTCTCCATTTATATATAATGCACTAAATTACTAGCAGCAGTATAATATCAACTAAAACTAAAATTTTAAGCATTAATCTTCTTCTCTGCATAAACAAAAGGGAAACTACAAGTATAGATCAACATTTTTCAGCAGCCACACAGTCACTTCCAGACATCACAACTAAACCAAATTGACATTTCAGATTACCGAGAGCTGAGACTGTGAAATCACAAAAAAAAAAGATGAAATTGAGACTAATAATGATTATCACAAAGCTAGCTTCCAGAAAAAGAACCCATACCAGGCAAGCACCAGGCAGTAGCAGTTGAATGTCCTAAAAATATCGAACACCTGCAACCCTCTGAAAAACGAGACTAGTGAGCCATGTCGAAGATAGATTTGATGACATTTTCTCCATCAGTTAAGCTGACTTTACAGATTTGAGAAATACAAAGAAGATTCTAGGTAAAAATAATAATATAAAAACATAGTTAAGGGTTGCCTTCAGGAATGACAAAAACAGAAGAAGGCTGGCTGGAGGTAATGTGGTTCTGTACAAATGAAATGAATCTTCTCAAGTTTCACTTGCAAGTCGTCCAAAAACATTATACACAACATACAGCTGTTTCAACAAAAAAGAAGATAGTATCAAATGCAAAAACTATGGAAAAATAAGTATCATATTCAATCATCATATACAAATCTGTAAAGAAGAGATCGGTTTCTCACAGTATATTCAACACAACAAGTAAACAGTAATCATAAAAGAAGCATGGAGATGGTATTTAAATATTAAAATTTAAAGAGTACCTGAAGAAAATATAAAAAAATGTCCATTTCCAATGATTTGTAGCAGAATGAGGAAGACAAATCAATCGATGGAGTAATCTCAGCGGTTTTCCTGAATGCGTCACTTTCTCCAAAAGAAAAGTTAATTGGCATAGCCAGGGAGGCATCTCTGTAGCTAATCTACAGGCCCGGTCATCAAATTAGCTCATCATCTTTGTGCATGCCTTAGCAAAGAAAAACCACAGAGTTGATGGCCGAATTCAAGAACCAACTATACAGTGGCAAGATAAACTATGAATAAACAAGATCATCCCATTGTATCATTATCGCCTTGAGTAGACGAGCTCTGTCATGTACACTTGGTCAGGTGCATTTCTTCATATGCTCAAAGATGGAAAAACAAAGCGACTAATCAAACACCAGGGGTATCAAAACTTTTTCGTGCATACCGCCAAACGTGATGGTTATCCACGTCAGAACAGAATGCTTCCAGAAAATCATAGTAAATCACAACTCAATGCCCATATCATTTGCCAGCTTAAGTATGCCACGCATCTGAAGGTATGGATTTTCCAACAACTTCTCATTATTGCTCTGCATGGTGAGAGCAGAATTAAAGCAAGTATGTTAGCAATTTGAGCTCAATTATCAAAGAAGAGAACATCTTGGTTAAAAGTAATTCTAGCAATATTGTGAGAGACTTGAAGGAGCACTTCACATGCTTGAATTGGGATATAATCAGAGAGTAAGACAATGTAAATGATATGGGAATGGATTTTATATCATGTGGTTTAGACTTCCATTAATTTATCATCGAAACTCAAATTATATTTTTCTATAAAATAGTTATTAGTATAAAATTAATTTAAATTCACAAATAAACTACTTCATATAAATTTAAAATTGGTCATCTATAATTAAAAGAAAAGAAATTATATTAATTACAAATAACTGATTAATTTGGATATCAATTATTTTGTAACTTCAGGAATTGTTTACCCAATAATAAGATGAGTTTTTTTTATAAACTTTTTTTTTCCAATAAACCCAATAATCAGATTAGTTTCGGAAAAATATTTCAACCCATAGAAAGGAAAAGAGATGTGGAAGCAAATCAAAGCATCTACTCATATAAAGGCAGCACAGACTCCAAGGCTCCAAGTAAAGTTCAGTGTGAAAAAAAAAAAATTTTGAAACAAAACACCAATCTTTTATTAAAAAAATGAAGAGGAAAATAGTACAAGAAACAAAGAGAACAAAAAAAAAAAAAAAAAAACAGAGGAAAAACAGAGCCTAAAGCAGAAAACAGAGGTGCAGAAACAGAAAATGAAAGCTTAGAAGAAAGCCTCCCAGTTGTGAGAGATTTGCTGAATGGAATAGCTGGAGAAAGCCTTTGAAAATGAAGCCCATAGGAAAACTTTTAATAGTGCAGAATCACATATGCAATGCCATGGCAAACAAGAATCCTGAAAAGTTCTTTGATTTCTCTCCCACCAAATTTCATAAAGGAGACTTTTAACAGAGTTGATTCACAAAAAGAGAGCCTTGTTGCGAAAATAGGGTCCAAGTAGCAGCTGAAGGACATTCCTTTTTGCATTATTAGAGAACACCCATGGGAGGTGGTTAACAACTTTTGCCAACATTGAGAAGAGTACTGACAAGAAAAGAGCAGATGATTACTATCTTCTGAGGCTGCTGAACAGAGAAGACATATTGAAGGTAGAAGAAAATGACCTTGAAGCTTCCGTTGAAGAACCTCGGCCGAATTTATATTTCCATTTAATAACCCCAGATAAAAACATTAATCTTCTTTGGGCACTTAGATTTCCAAACAATCTTAAGAAGCTGCTTGTCTATAAAAGGATTGGGGGACAAGAAAGCACATGCTGTTTTGACTGAGAACTGTCCAGAAACTTCCAAATTCCAAACAAGAATATCTGAGGAGTTTGAAATTGTTTTATGAGATAACAAGCTAAGAAGGTCTTCAAAACTCACAATTTCATCATCTTTCAAACCTCTTCTGAATTCAATATGCCATGATAGAGTAAGATTATCCCAGAATGAGTGAACTAATCCTTCCTTGTTTGAAGATAATGAATATAAGCTTAGGAATTGATCCTTCAATGTCATGTTGCCAATCCACAAGTCATTCCCATTTCCAATCTTTATAGCTGTCAAGTGTTGGAAAGAAGCCCAGATTCTTGAGATAATCATCCAAGGACTTTTAAGACTCAAAGAAGATTTCCTTTGTAGTTTCAAGCCTGGTGAGACAACACCATGTATACTAGCAATGACTGAAGTCCATAATGCTTCTGGTTCTTTAAAATCTCCACCCCCACTTAGCAAGTAAAGCAACGTTTTTGTTGTGAAAAGAATCCAATCCTAACCCTCCTTTATCTTTTGCAATGGAGATTTTGTTCCAACGGACTAGATGACTCAAACTTCCATTTTCCAAACCAGCCCATAGAAATTTTTGAATCATTTTTCAAAGTGCGAAAACTAATTTAAAATAAGGAACCTTAAATTTTCAAAATACAACAATCAATATGGATTTTTTTTTTTTTTTTTTTTTTTGCTTTTTATTAAAAATGGCTGACTAAAGGGCATATCTAGTGTAAAACCCCAACTTTTTCCTCTTTTTCCCCTCTCATTCGGTAAATCAAACTAAACTTCATTAATGCCCAATAACAATAGAATAGTAGAGATGCTGTAATTGCCTAATACAAACAGATAAATGAAATGATGTGACTGCCTAATACAAACAGATAAATGATGTTTGCATATACGCGTCTGTACTTGAATATAAATGTGATAAAATCACCTGCTGAGCTTTAATTACAAGATTCTGAAGCATGTATTGGTACTTTTCAGCCTTCTCTGTCATCATTCGCTGAAAACCAAAAGATTTACTTCATTAACAAAAGGACAAAAAAATTTGAAATTTCATACAAATAAGTTTTCTCGTGGAAAGGAATTTCCCTGCCTTCAAAAGAAACGCTGAAGAGTAATAAGCCACCCTTGAATCTGTATCGTCTAGAAGCTCTCTGCAAAAACCCAACAAAGCAACACTAACATATCCACCCATAGAAGAAAAATTTAGAGTGAAAAAGAAAGAAAGAGAAGAGAACTAGGAGGAATCACTTGAAAAATTGTTCCCCATCCACTTCTTGGAAAGCAGATGAATCAGAACTGCACTTGGCAATAAGGAGTAAGAGCAGTGCGGCCCGTATGTCAGAGGCGGCACCTGGGTGGTTCCCTCTTGCTTGGCTTCCAACAGCAACACCCAAAGCAATGTTGTCTGTTGCTGCTCCAGCAAGTTGAATCAATGGCCAATAAAACAGAGCAGCAGGAACATGTGAAATCAACTGCATGGGGACAATCGTCTGTCCTTGAAGTAGTAATGCAGCCATGGAGGCTGTCTCATGATCAAAAGGATTATTATAAGTTTTGCTATATCTGTTTTTCTCTTCCTTCAGCTCACCAAATAATTTACCATCCAGTGTAGCTTCAGATTCAGTAACTCCTATCATTTTAATTTCACCTGCGTAATTCAAAACTCTGCCTTGCGACATATCATCTCCAATTGGTAAGTCAGAAGCTTGTGGTACTCTCAAGCATAATTGAGAGAAAAGTATGTCACACATCTGTTCAGGAATAGCAACAAATTAAATACGAGATAACAAGGGGGGAAAGGAGATTCCATCATTAAGCATAGCTCATAAAATGTTGGACTAAACCATTACACATTTGGATTCCATGCACCATAAACATGAAATGCTATATATAAGTCAAACGATCAGCAATGTCAAAATCAAGAGGAAGATTGTACAGAAGAAACAGTACTTTTTATTTTAATTCCTAATGCTCCAAAGGATCAGAAATGGTACAGAGATAAGAAATTGTATCATTAAAATATATCCAACTGCCAATTTTAAAAGGGTATTACATCTAAAATAATACCAAAACCAGAAATAAGATCATTCACGAGACTGTTGAAGAAACGATTAAACATGTACTAGGTTCAAAGTTTCCTTCAAAGGAGTTTTCTAATCCAAAAATTACATTAAAGGGTTAGCTAGATCTTTCAATGAGTCATATGAATATATAAGCTTAACATAATAGATGTCTGACGTTCAATGGTAGAGTCTTTCTCTAGTGTTTTTCAGTTTTTCAATTCCATGGCTTCAATATGTAGAACAAAGAGAATATGCTGGTGATAAGTTCATACCATTAAAGAAGTACCTTTAAAATATTGATGCGGTCTGTTTCATTTATCTGAAAGACCAAGAAAAGAGCACTACACATTATGTCTATTACTGCATTAGCTTTCTCCAGACGGCTATCTTTGGACTCTTGTCCTAGATCATTGCATCCAGAATTTTGCAATTCATTCTCATTCAACAAAAATTTGCATCGCATAAGAAGTCTTTCTACAACAAATAAAAAGCCCCATCTAATGAAGTTGTGTTTTGACTTCAAAAGTCCACACATAAGCCAGATGGACACGGGAACATCTGAAGTTGTTGAATAATCATTTACACCAGCATATGCAATTCTCTGCTGTAATCTCTTAATATTTGTCCACATACTTTCATCCCCTTCACCAGTTATTTCTTCAAAAAGAAGATCCCCTAGCCAGACATAACCATTTTGACGATATGCATTTCTCTCTGAATAAATCAGTGAATGCAGAGTGGCCCATGATAGTTTGGATTTCATGCTAACACCATTTCTTAATAAAGAACCTTGAATGCTTTCAAAATGTTTGAGAGATTTGGTTATCTGTATCATATAAGAGAACTCATTGTCCAAATGTGTTGATTTGATTATTGAATTAAATTTCTCCATTATGTTCTCCAAGAGCTGCAAAAGAAGAACAATCAAATGTTAAAACAATTATAAAGTTTAAGATAGATAAAATAAGAGAAAAATACATTTGATCTCAATGTCTTACAAGAATAATTTGTACCATCTTAAAGCAGAGAAATTTACATGGAAGTCTTTCGGTTGACAATAATAAGATAGAGTAATTTCGTAGGCATGAGATATTATTTTTGTACAAATGAGTAAAGGGGTGAAGATCACACAACAAGTACTTCGGTTAATTCGAGAGGGCTGGGAACACTACCATGAAACTACTCCCTTTGTCCCCTCTCTGATGCATAAAAAGGAATGCACTAACCAGATCTCAGTCCTTTAATTTCCCGTTACAGCCTTCTAGATTACAACAAATTACAATAAGAGGCCTCAAATAATCACAAACTACACTTGAACAGCTTAATTGTTTCGTTGCATATAAGAGGTCCCTTTCTTTCAAAATAGTTGCTTAATGAGATTAATAAATGTTCGGTTTGGAATTTTTAGAAAAATAACTTAAATGATGGTAAAACTTTTAAAATGTTCCACAGATAACACACAATCCCAGTCAACTATGAAGATAGAAGTAAAAAGTGGATAGGAAGGATTAAAATAAACATTTAATATAAAATGTTCATTTAATAAAAACAATCCACAAGATTTGTGGATAGAAAGAGATATTTGAGGGGGGCCTAGAAATTCCCAAAGATATATATATGCCAAGCTGCCACCACAATTCCAGAAAAAAATATAACTCCACCCATTAGAAACTGCTTTTCGACCAAGCAAGTTGACATTCTATGTTAACAACTTTAGATGAGCCCATACCATATTTAGTCGCTCACTATTAGGATATCTACACAATGCTGATGATATAGACGCTTTCAAGATCTCTCCAACACCTTCCACTCCAAGCTTAACTGAGATGTAAAAAGCCTCAGGCGCATTGGCGAGACTGAACAAGGCTGCAAGGGGTTGTATCTCATCATCACCATACTCCATAACTCCTGTTATGATGCAAGATTCATTTATTTGATGCAAAACATAATCAAAAAGCACAAGAAAGAGATTTCGCCGTTCTTCTCTTGAGTTGGCTAGCGAATACTGCATTGGAAAAACACTGAAATATTAGAAAGGTTAGATATAATTTAAATAACTTTTTCAGTTATCATAATTCTCAATATTTGAAACACTAACATCTGATCTAGTTTATAAATTGTGGTACTCTTCTCCTTAGACAAAGAAAGAATCAATGTCACTTTTAATCTTGTGAGAAATTCAAAGTAAATTGAGACAAACAATTCAACTTACCACAAATTGGTGACTATTTTTTTTATATGAAACAAAAAAACATCTTCATTGATTATTGAAAGTGTTACATAGAAACCTATCGAAAAAAAAAAAAGCAGAAATGAAGAACAAAGGTCATTTAGAAGACAATTACAATGGAGACAACAAAAATAACAGTAAGAACTCTCAACAGAGAGGAAGAAACATGGGCTGTTGGCGAACCTTGCAAATCAAGGACCTGGAGAAAGACCAAATGAATTGCCCTCAAAAGTCGAAAGATGGCCGGTGGAGATTGAGGAAGAAACTTGATGTTGCTGCTAAAAAGGCTGATGTGGGTGATGTGCTGGTGGAAGAGCACGAAGGAGAGGACTCTCCTTTCCCTCTTCAGCGTCGGAGGAAGAGGATGGAAAAATCATGTGCATCAGGGTTAGGTCGAGGGTTTTTTTAGGAGAGAAATAGATAAGCTTTTAAACCAGTGTGGTAACTACTTTGGAAGTTACAACTAGCAACTTAGGGATTAAACAAGGGAAATACTCTTAGGTATTAAATGATAAGCTTCCCAAGGACAAACATGGATGTAATGACGAGATTTTTACAGTTATCTATGGATAAAATATAACCGAACTCCTTACACAAGAGCTAGTCTCATTAACCTATATTGTTCAACAGTAAACAAATTAGTATACCTCAAGGAAAATAAACTTAGTTCCTCCAACTAGATCCAACTGATCGACAAGAAATATGGGGCTAGGAGCACCTTCGGTGGAGTCCTCCGGGACTTGATAAAACATATTTGTTAACATGCAAATAAGCCTGCAATGAACTATTTCAGCCCAAGAATTTCTTCTACTAGTTTCCAAGAATGCTTTAATAACCTGAAAGGGAAGAAAAAAATAAAATAAAACATCGTACCCTCAATATACATTTCCTTATTGCCAAATGGGTGTAACTGATTTCAAGATCACTAGGAAGTAGGGAGAGCACCCAATGTATTTGCCACAGGGAAAAAGATACATGAGAACTACGTGCCTCACACATTTGAAGTGTTTTTTGTTAAGAACAGAAAAGAGCCACATAAATATATTTTTTTAAACAAGAAAAAGAGGTTGAATTCCTTGGTCTAATCATATCAACCCACATATGTACCCTTCAGAAAATATATGTTCGTCAACATCAAGATATCCCCCCTTGCTTGAATGCAAAATCTTTGAGATGTGTTAACAAACAACTCACCCTAATGTCGAGACCTTTTAGTCGGCTTCTTCTAAGTCTGCCTCTATCACATACAAAAAAGAGTAAACAACTTAAAGCAGATGTCCAGACAGATTCTTCCTTCTCTTCAAGCTGAAATCACAAAATAGATGGTTAAGATATTGACAAAATAATAGTCATCTATATGAGCTATTATAGTTGCACATCTTCTATTACAACCCTTATTAGTATTCTTCATAGGGGCACAGTTCTTTCTAAGAAGTAACCTTCACACAAATTGGCCAAAGCGTGCGCCAATTAGGTCATGAGCTAATTTCAAAAAAAAAAAAAAAAACCATGAAATGAGTTGACGTTATGTTTAATCCTTGCTTCATTTAGTTATTGATTTAATTATTTATAATAGTCCTCTGCTAAAATTTGTAATCCCATTCAAAGCCGTTCTCTAGCCCATAACAGGAAACAACAAATATGCACTTCGCATGCAACAACATAGTGCAACATGCCATGTGCATTTTTCTCAAGAGAATTCATGGAATTAACGATTCACTAACATGGCATTAAAGCTAAGTTGAGGTAGAATTAGTTGAACACATTATGATCAAAATCGGCTTACTTTAATTTCTCTAACACCGTGGTGCACCACAGTGTGCGGCTATTATCATTGAACTTTTCGCTCTTCAATGAAGTTGCTTCTCCATATAGAGGGGATTAATCTGAGTGGTTTGCTGCTAAATATTCCTTATGCTGATACGAAGAGCTCTTTGTACGCCTCTCAAGTCAAAAGTCCTTCAAAATGGCCAATATGCAAGTTTTCCATAAGACTCTTCCTTCATTGCGAAAGGAGGATTGAGAACTTCAAATATAGAACATTCCTTGTTACAAGCCATAACCGCCCAAAAGGTCTTGAAAAACTCACTCCTAAGGAGGCTAACAAAAAGGTAATCCCATAAAAAATGGTTCATGTCCTCCTACTACTTACAAAGGACACATCTTGCAGCCACAACAAAAAAGAAAAAAGCCTCAACATTTGGGTCTTCACCCTCCCAAGAAAAACTAACGAGTAAATAATTTTACTTTTTAGGAATTCTAACCTTCCAAAGAGAGGATGTATAGGTTCTTTGTTAAGGAGAAGCCTAGAATCCTTCTCCCATGACGAGCCACTTGATAAAAAGTAGCAGAAAGGAAACTGGCAACCTCGACCACCTCTAGACTTATGAGCAGGGATTGGGAGAAAGTATTAAATGAAGGCAAAACAGAGGTCACTGAATGCAACCTTTTACAAACAAATGATAGAAATGAAAAAACAAGGAACACATGTATCTCCCCTCACTCGAGAATCTTTTGAAAAGTAGATATTCAAAGTCATCCCCAACAGAACATTTAAAACAAACTGAAAGAACAAAGGAAAACTTGAAGCAATAGCAGATCAAAGGTTTTTGCTAGAACAGCCTACCACCTGAAACCAACTCAAAAGGATGAGATTCATACTTAGTCACAATTACCCTCCACCTCAAGGTCAAGGCATTTGGCTCTTTGAACAAACGTCACAACCATTATGCCAAAAAATTGCTCATTATGTAATTGCAAGTTCTGGATGCCTACACACCACAACTCCATCGCTTCAAAACCACCTCCCACTAGGCCAAGTTAACCCCACTACCCTCCACAAAAAAGTTCCTCGCTAGCCTTTTTATAACGTCCTAAAAGGGGAAAGATAGTAAATGGAAACCCCACTAAAAAAACGATTGGATCAATGTCAGTTTTCCATTTAGAGGAAAAAAAATAATCATGAGATTCATGACAAAAACCTTTTTAGGATGTTCTTGTGGATTTGTTTATATTCGTATTTTTATCTTCTACGTTATTTTTTCCTTTTAGGATTAGGTTAAATATTATTTTCTCATTTTACTTTTGGGTTAAATATTATCTTTTTCTTTTATGAATAGGTTATCCTTGTAGTCTTTAAACCCAATGTTGGGTTCATTATTAAATAAGAATTTGAATTTCATCTTTCTATATGATATCAAAGCCCCATGTGAGTTATTGGCACCCAAATTCCTATCCAACCCAAGTGGGTAGTTTGGACTCCACCCAAGCGAGCATAAGCTTAAGCGGGAATTTGATCCTAAAATTCAAATCCGACCTAAGTGAGTAAGCTAAAGCGGGTATTTCGGTCTACAAATTCCAAGATGGCCTTCCCTATATGACACCATTTTGAGGGGACATGTTGGAGATACTCACCTTATGGCTTTTGTCCCACATTGGAAACGTGAGGAGTCTTCAACATCTTTATAAAAGATATGAGCCACTCTCCTCATTACCATTTGGTTTTGAGATGGATGTCTCTGCTATCTAATAATATAGAATGATGAAATTCAAATTGTTATTTAATAATGAACCCAACATTGGGTTTAAATAGACAACAAGAGATAAACATACTAATATAAACATAAATCCACACTCCCCCTAAAGCTGGGTTGTATATAGAAGAAACTCTAGTTGGCAGCCATGGAAGATATAGTGTAAATTGTAATTTTTTTGGAAATCGGGAAATTGGAGCTTCGCTCCACTATACCCAAGGTAATCACGTCTGTCCCTAGGCCAGGCACCGGGAGACATCAAAGAAATGCAGATACAAGAGGTGTCTACAAATTAATGTAGACGAATGAGACCTTAAGAAGAACAGGCCTTCAAAACCCAAATCTCCAACCACCGCGCGACCCCTTGGGGACTATAGCGTAAATTGTAATTATAAAAATAGTTTAAGTAAAGAGAAGGAAAGTTTTCTCAAGAGCATGAAATATCATACATACCTGGACGAGAAGAAGCAATGTATCATACAACATGTTAAGAATCCAACATTCGAATTTGTTAATCGATGAAGTTGCACTGATTTTGTTATTGTTAGGAGAATCGGGACTTCTTTTCTCCTGTGAATTAAACTGGGCTTCTCCCGCAAGATATGATTCTTGAGTGTACTCTTCTTCAATTGTAGAACTGTCATCTAGTGCGATTGGTTCTAATAAGTGAGCATGAACGCCAAGGTTCAAGACTAAATCAAAGGCACAAACTCTGCAGGTTGATCTTGGAGAACTAAGCATTTCCTTTAAGGAAAAAAATATTTAAAAATCATGTTAAAATGATCTTAAATGGGAGAAAATATACTATTAGTTTCATTTAATGATAAACCAATCCAGAACATCACCTCAAGCATGAATAAAGTGAGAGGTGCAGCAATCCCAGAATCCAAAACATACCTGTAAGAGAAATTATCGAGTAACTTCATCATGCTTGAGAAATTCAAATAATGAAAGTATAGAGAAGCCAAACAGGAAACTTTGAACAAGGTAAATTAATTAATTAATGAAGGCATCCAAATATATTCAGAAACCCTTCCAGATCAAAAAAATATATTGAAACATCAACGGACTCAATAAAACCATTTTCCAAGCCCTCAACTTAATAAATACAGACAAACTTGGATTAAGGTTATTATTACATTCCTCAAAGACATAATACTCTAATCTATCAGAGTGTTGATATTTTTTTTGTATAAGGATCAAAATTTTGATTGCCAAAAAAATGAAAGAACAAGACAAACAGATTGTTTTTATCTTGAATAATGTCATCTCAAGATATGAGAAAATGGCGTGCATTGCTATATCTAAGAATTAGGATCAAAACCAATGAATAAGATAAGGTTAAATATTATGTTGGCCCTGAACTTTGAATTTTATTCCATTTTGGTCACTTGAACTTTCAAATATCCAATTTTAGTCCATGTTCTTTAAAAAAAAAGCTTAAAATTTGTTTCCATGTTAAATTTGAAGTTAATATTAACTGAGATTGGTTCAATAATAATAATAATTTTAATACAAACAAGAATAAATGTCAGCATCAACTTTGTAACAGCAACAAGTTCTCAATTTGAACATCTATAACACACAAGATTGTTCGGTTCATAATGCCAAAACATGCATGCACACAAGCGAATTGAATTTTGTATAAGAAACCAAGATTTCATCAATAAAATCCCAAAAAAGAAGTCCAAATAACTACAACAAAAGACTTAAAAAAAACCTAGCTAATTACAAAAGACCCACAACAAAGCATTAAACCTCAAAATCTCACCCAACTCTTCAAATCTTTTAGCTCCTCTAAAAAGCCTATAATTCCCTTCAAGCCATATCCCCAAAAAAGTGGAACAAAAACAAGCCTGCCAAAGCATTAAATCTAACAACCTCACACAAGTGCATTGTATGAGAGAGCAACAAAAACATAAGTACACACAACACACAAGTTTAAATGAATGAGGATAAGGAATAGTAGAAGAAATTAAAGAACAAACATACATATCAATAATGAGCTTTACAAGAACGCTCACGGCCACATCCATCGATGGCTTGCCATTATTTGTACTTAACCTAGAAGTTACTGTAAAGGAATTAGCGATGGATGAAGACATTTCAGAGCAAACTGCAGCAATAACCTCGCACACCTCGGCAGGATTCAGTCTCAGAGATTGTTGTTCACTGATGAGCATGAAGTTAATTTTGTAAGATACTTACGCAAACACAAGATATTATGAACTTGATTAATAAAAATTTCTTGTTCTTGTTCTAATTTTTCCTTTTTAAGTTCTAGGTTACAATACAATTTTTTTTTATTACATTTCCATAAATTCATGTTAATTTAATATTTCAGGCACATATGCTTACTCAGAGCCTCATGTTAACCAGTTTTAATATTACAATCCAAAGCCATATATATATATATATATATATATATTTTTTGGAAACTGGGAAATCAGAGCTTCGCTTCACTATATTCGGGGTAATCATGCCCGTCCCTGGACCAGACACCGCGAGACATCAAAGGAATGGAGACACGGGAGGTATCCACAAATTAATCTCACAGTTGAGTCTCGAACCTGGGACCTTAAGGGGAGCCCGCCTTCAAAGCCCAAGCCTTTGACCACTGCGCCACCCTTTGAGGACCCAAAGCCTTATATTAATAGCATGAAATGTTCAATAAGATATGACAACATCCAGCCTACCAGTTCAATAACATCATAGATCATGCATTAAAAAGCCTAGAAGTTGTTACATGCCGAGCAGGAAAAAAAAAACTTAATGTAATAATTCGAAATGCATGTAAGTTTCCAATATCATGAGAACGAGACCAGTAATTTCATAACAGCAAAGTCATAAACAAATCCATATAAGTAATGATCAATTTCATAATTTTAAAGGGCAATTACTCTCCAATTATGTAGCTTTGTCGATTGAAATTAACAAATACTGGCTTTGTCGTTTTCTATACCTAATGAACTTACAGAGTTCCATACCAGAATCTATTTTTTTTATACCTGTAGTAACGATATTGGAAAAGTGGTCGGGCCTTTGGTCGAAATGTACTCCCAGGAGAATCTTCCCTGAAAGACATTATTAAGATATCAAGTGTCAAATTTATAAGAGTTAATCTTCCCCGAAAGGCATTATTTGAATACATGAGGGATGCTTAGTATTTATAGGGTATAGGGAATTAACTAAGTATTACAGAAAGACCAAAAATACCCCTACACCAGTTTGTATTATTTTTTACAACGTGACTATTTAATATTGTATACTATCCAACACCTATAATATGGTGAACAGCAGAAAGTAAAACCTAATGAATAGAAATCCGTCTGGTTGACATCCATTGTATTTCCCACCAGACCATTTGGTTTATGAACACAACTCTTGCATCACAGCAAAGACCAAAATTTGGTTTGCAACATATTTATCAAAACACTTGTCCAGGGTTCTTTGTATTTATCACTCTACCAACTCTCGTATCAGTACTTGGTGAAAAGGGTAGTATCTTTTAATAATATGATAACTTAGGTTCCTAAATTACATGTTTGGGATCAACCATATAACCATTTTGTCCCAGTTTGGTTCTTCATTCAACATTCAAAAAAAAAAGATCCTTAGTATTATATTTAGTCATAACAATTAACAACTAGATCATTTCTATTAAGTGCCACATATTTTGTTGCCAAAGGTCACGACAGCAAGGACCTAAATGCAACAAAACGGTAATTGGGAAGGAACTAAGATCCAGAAAGGGTGTACAACCACCCTCTCTCTTGTGGGGGGACAAAAAGTTCAGTTCACCCAATGCTTTCTCTGGTGTATCTTTAAGTATAGACAAACAAGCATAAAGAAGCTAAGTAGTAAAAACTGAGAAAAAATTAGCTCAAGACAAAAAGCCTATACCAGATCTGATGCAAGCCTGATGTTTTGCGGTTTGATGCAGTTATAGCCCTCAAGTGGAGGTGGGCAGAGGAAGAATTGGTTATGGTTGCTACTGGCGAAGGCTGCAGTAGTTGATCGACATATGGCTTCTCAGTTGTTCCAAAAGATTTCCAAGGTTGATCCTTCATTTTCGCTTCAGTATCTCCCACTAAAAGTGCTGCTGCACCAACTTCTAGAAGATTACGTGTTCTCAAGTCTTGAGTTTTAACAAAATTATCACTGTACCATCACATAGATTCAGGATTTAGTTTTACTAATGCAGAATAAACTAACTAACTTATACTAGAGCATGCATAAAAGGCATAAAATAAAATGAAGGTTATTTAAAAAGCTAATTACCTCTCTCTTTGCAAAGAAGATGACCATTGGTCCCCAAGCCATCGCCATTTCAGGGTATCAAGTGCAATGTATTCCAGGTCGACCATACCATCAACTTCTTCGATATTAGATAAATTTGATATAGATAAAACTAAAGAATCTTTATGTTCTGAAGAATCTCCACTACTTGCAGCATGTAATTGTGAATTGAAGGATCGACTCAGCTTAGATGACAATGAAGGAAGTGACTGTCTTGACGTAGAAGGTGCACCAGCAAAAGCAGCTGGTTGAAATGATCTCCTTGGTATATGTTGCGCCACCAAGGAGCGAACATATTTCAGTGATTTTATAAGTACACCAGAGGCAATACTTGATACAGGCAATGGAGAAAAAGTAGAAGAGGTTGTAGATGAAGCAGATGGTTGACTTAAAGATTGAGATGACCTTCGGGTTGGACTCAAACTACACTCGCCAATTGTGTTTAAGCAAAACCGGTCTATCTGCATTAATGTTTCTTCAGATGGCTTGTATCTGTAGAAACAAAGGGTACAACAAATTTGTATCAAGGAAGAGCATAAACAACTATCAAATGAATATGTAGTTGGGAAAAGGTATGTGAGGATTGAGGATTGCAAAAAAGAGCATCCAAGAGCATCTAGGATTGCAAAAAATAAATAAATTAGAAAGTTCTGCTGCAAAAGGTCAAGTAGGAAGCTAGAAAACTTGTTTTCATCTGACATTGAGGTGAGCAGCCTTGCATCATTAGAGATGCAACAAAATATTAATTCTGTCTTGTCACTAAAATGGTGACTTTTTCTTGTTTAGTTCTCCAGACAATGCATATACTTGCAATTCATACCCCCACCAACGCATCTCCTCCAGTTCATATCCCCCACGACGTTCTACATACGAGACCGCCCCCACCAGTGCTGCACAAACCCTCCTCCGACAACCCAATTTTTTCCTCCCCTGATGCCTTGGCTCCTTCAATGTCTAAGGGAGGAAAGGTTACCCAACTGGCGCATCTCCTCCGATGCTAGTGCATATCCTCTGGCACCATTTCTCCCACGACGCTCTAGACTTGTATTTCTTCTATGATTTTTTCTTCCCCCACCGGCACTACTCGATAATTTCCTCTGGCGTTGTTTTTCACTAATCGTTTGCACAGACACACGTGTCTCCCACGCCTTTTCCTTCAGCGTCGTTTCTCTTTTATTATGCTTGCAATACTATGCCAAACTCATGGTCATTGCTCGTGACACTCCTTCGACAATGCTTCAATCAGCGTCACGTTCAGCTCTGGCGACGTTGTACTACTCTCATTCGTATCTTTGGCAGAGTAGAGTTTCCTCCAACAACCATCAGCAAACAACGTGTTTCTTCCTTCTGCTCATGCGGCATCGACTCGCAAACCTTCGAACCCCCTCCTTCATTTTTTCATATCCATGTGAAGATTTCTCTCTGTTTCTTTGGTGTTGGAGCTTGTAAATCGATTTATTTGTATTTGCCCTCCGATTGGAATATGTAATCGGTCTCATCCTTTAATCTCTTTCTATCTTAATTCTTATCACTTGTTTCGATAGGTTTATCTGTAACTTGTTCACTACATCAATGAAATTGTTAAGTTTCTCTAAAAATATATATATAAATTCAGGCGTATATGTGCAAAAACAGAAGAACTCTTCTTTTGGGTTCACCTGATACCCAAGAGACATCATAATGCAAGCCTCGTGCAACCTTTTTGTTCAAGATTTATAAATTTATTATTATTTTTAAAAAAAAAACGGTGAGGTGGAGGAAGCCTCTGGCCCCAAAAATGAAATGAGAGCAAAATTCAAGTTTGATATCTAGAAAGACAAAGACAGCAATTTCACTGGATATTGATTAACAAGTGACATACAGACACAAACGACACATACCTGCAAAAATAGATCACTAAGCCTGCACCAAATATGAACTTCGACTACTAATTGTGAAAGAAACAGTTTAGAAGAGGGAAGTTTAAAAAAAAAAATTATAAGAAACCAAGCTTAAGAAGGGGGAAAAAATAAAAAATAAAAATAGTACAATGGCATACAAAAAAAACAAGCCTTCAAAAGGAACCCCACTAAAGAAAAGGGTTCCAACTAAAGAGGAAAGTTTTAAAACTAAAAGTAATCACTGAATTAAGAATCAATACATGATATAAGATATAGCCTGTGACATGTGAATCAAAAGAAGTTGAGAAAAAAGTAAGTTCATTTTGTATAAGAAGAAAACAATGATTCAAGTTAATAAGAAGTTATGATGCATGTTGTTCTCTGTTTTAAATAAAGAAGTTATGATGCATATTTCTCCTTCAAGAAGTTATGATGCATTATGATGGACAGTGTGTTAACATATTCCAGTTCAATAGAAGGAACCCTATGACATGAAAAGCAAATTTTGATCTAAAAGAACAAAAGGCACAAAATTCATGTTGAAGAAGAATTTATTCCATCACGAGGACATTCAACCCAATTCAACAATTATAAGGGTACAACTGAAATATAAGATGATTTGATCAACATACCTGAGAAGGTAGCGTTTCAAAAGTGCCACAGACCTTGCAACTACAGCTGGGCTAGATACACAAAAAGCCAAATGAGTTGTAAAATGACAAATAGCACTTGCAATGCAAGAAAAATTAACACAATAAGACATAGCAAATATTAAATTGTTCTGTTCAAAAAGTACTAGCGGAAAACCAAGCATATAGAATAATGGATTGATTGGTGAATGACCAAAGAGAACTTACAAACCCAAATGCTTTTCAGGCCATGGCTCAATCCTTACAGACACCTACATCTACATTACATATTAAATCTCACGAGTTTCTGACTGTGATGGGGTTATAGGGTCATACAATTTTTTGGTGAGACACGATTATTATTTTAATTTTTTTATAATAGACAATGTCATTTATGAGTGAAATTACAATAGAGGGGAAACCCCTGAACACCAATGATTATTTATACAAGAATATAGAGAATTGATGTAGTTCCTTCTCAGTATGCAAAAGTTTTTCTCGTCTCCAATTTCCAAATATTATAATTGATTGTTGTTATCTAGCTATAGCAATCAAGTATCTAGTAAAAACAGTAATATCAAAATACAAATGATTGACGCTCTAGTTTTTTTCTCTGAAGAAACATTTGTCCTCTAGAGAATACAATCTTAAACTAAATCATCTTCTCCAAGATTTTGGTATCAGCTAGTTCTAATGAGAGTGTTAAGGGTAATCTTGAATTCTCCAAGGATGAGGCAATTCTTTGGGGTTCTTTTCCTTCAGCTTATCATAAAACAACTATCCCTCCTTCATTTTAAGTAAGAACTTAACGTGGTTTCAACGTTTGCTCATACAGAAAGATTGAACTAAGATGTATGCATGTATAACAGTATTCTTTATTCATTGAACCAATAACATCCCTATGAAATAGTTGAAAATTGGCCCTCTGTATCATGGACCATTACTCACAACAGAAATAATTGAAAAACTGTAATTGTCAAAACATGGCTTTAATAAAAACAATTTTTTTTTAAAAAAAAATTATAAAAAAATACTTATTTTTTTAATAAGAAGCTAAATTTTCGTTAAGAAAAAAATGAAAGAATGCAAGGGCATCCAAGAAACTAAGCCCACAAAAGGAATCCGACTAAAGAAAGGTATCAAGTAAAATTAAACCTGCTGACAACGTCGAAGGATATGAAAATTATGTTATTTAATACAGAATTATTTTCCTTCAAAGAATGTGAAAATTGAAGTAGCATCAGGATTCACCATCTATTGAAAAAAAAACAACAACAACAATATATGAGTTTATTTAAAACCAACATTATCAACATGTTTGGTTACCTTCGTTCCCTCTCTGCAATTGTGTGTTCCAAGATCACACAATATGCCTGGTCTGTTGTTGCACGTGCTGCCAAATAGTCCTGTCATTTTGACAAAGATGTTAGAATTAAGTTTTAATGAGATGAAGGCTTGATAATATATATTATCTGTGTGTGCAATTCTCACTAATTGAGCCTGAGGGTAACAAGCTACTCCAATCTCACAGAAGATAATACACTGAAGAGTGTTCTGAAGGTCAAGAGCCATCAAATATTGAACTGTATTTAAGAAAGCTGCCAACTAAGGAGGCAGACCCATATTCTAGATGGGAGGATGAACCACCAACTTCTCCATATTCTGCACCCCTATTTCAGTTCAAACTAATACTGAATATTGAACTGTACTTAAAGAAAGCTGCCTAATAAAGAGGCAGGCCCATATTCTGGAAGGGAGGATGAACCACCAACTTCTCCATATTCTGCACCTATATTTGAGTTGAAACTAATACTGAGTTTCAAGCAATCTTCTAAAGCATTATGGGATTCTAAACACGTAATGGTACATAGTTAAACTTCTTATCCATGAAGTTTTTAATTGTTTGGATGAAGGTATCACTCTTATTTTAAGAGAATTGAATCACAACATTTTGGTGTACTTGTCAACTAAACAGATGTAATGCTGAAATACAACAATAGATTTATTGGGAAGCCATGGGATTTTGCAAGAAAAAAAGGTAAGCCATGGGATTTTGCCAACAAGCATTGCAAACCCTAATCTCAGACTCAAGCACCATTGTTCCTCTTCGCCTATAGCTCGGCTGATCAGATATGGAAGACGAATAAGACCTTGATGTGAGTCTTATCTCAGAAGATGGTGGATATATCGTTTCGTCGGATCCTTCTTCTATTGATAATGAAGCGGCCTTGGTTAGTGATCCTAAATAAGAAGTCAGTGTTTTGCCTCCAACCATTATTGTACCTAAGAATTCAGTCGATTTAGTTAGTCAACAAGCTTGTGAGCCAACCCAACAAGATGACAATGTTGATACTCCTATTTTTAAGATGAGTTGTTAAAGGAAGCCTCTGATCTGCATTCTGCCTCTCCTCAAGAAAATTTAGTTTCACCTATGGTCATGGACAATAGGCATCATATGCTCTAAATAAAGGTTCAGTAGCATTTCTCTTAATTCACAGATCCCCTCCTAAATTAAGGAAGTTAGGGACCGTTTTTGTGCATCCTGTGCAAAATACTATACCCAGAAGAAAAAAAGTACTGTGTTATAGATTTTTAGGTTGGTCTTCATCTCTTTTTAATAAAGATAATTTGAATGTTTTAATGATAAATCAAGCTTTTATTGAGAAAAGAATAAAATAACAGTAGCACGTCACAGCTTAGGAAGACAATTCTTCTACTCCTATTGAAGTAAATGATAAGACTCATTGGCCAGTTTAAATACTCCCCTAAGTGGTCATCAGAAAAATTATTCTCAAGTGGATGAAACTTTTGTGGTAAAATCTCCAATTATCAGTTGTTTATCCTATTAAAGATGGACTTTGTGCTCTGATTACTGACGAGACTTCTGAACATCTTCTCTCAGATTTGAGTAAGTTTGCTTCTTTTATCAAAGCTAGCAATTTGCAATTAAGTGAAGTTGCTCCTCCTACCTTGCATTATTTGAAATAACGTTGATTGTTCCAAGGAACACCATGGGGCCTGAGGTTGGGTCAAAGAAAGTTGGTTTGAAGTTTTATCTGCGAGTTGGTGTTTGATCGGGGTGATGTTTAAGTTCCAAAATGGCTTCGTAGTCTTCTGCCTTGTGTTTCTTATAGGCGCAAAGTTTTATGCTTTTTGTCTCAAGGGAAATTTTCAGTAGTCTTCTTATAAGGGTTGCTCGTGTTGTTATGCTTAGCCATCTTCGGGGGTTTTCAAGAGTTCTGCTTGATTTCAAGACTAACTTATTCTTGCTCTTTGTTTCAAGCCAGATTTTTTGTTTTAGTTTTTTCTTTGGCTGGTGATAAGAACCAAACTATATTGAAATCATTGGCATTTTTTTTAATATTCCGAGTAAGCTTATGCACACCTCGACTATTGTCATGGGACATACCGTCAGACCCTACAACATTTGGATGTCAAAAAAACCCGTAGAAAATTAATTTCTTGGTAGATAACCATCATAAATTGAACTCATCACCTCTTAGTTACTTAAGTCCATCTTGACCACTAGGCAACTCTATGATGGCTGACATTTGGCATTCAATAACATATTAGAAACAGGTAGACTGATGCAGGTTATCCATGCTGCAACCATGAGCTATTGGTACAAAAAAAATAAGAGCTTCCAACAAGTCATTTAATCACTTGTCCCTTCATTTACTGTGCCTGAAATTGAAGAATATGGTAGTAAGGAGTTTCCGGACATTTCTAATTCTAACTGAGCAGCATTATTAAAATACTAAGTAAAGGTCGCTTGATTGGTTCTAAGCCACTCACGTTACCTCTTAACCTTATTCGAAAGCTTTGTACTGCTAAGCGATCCTTATAGTCATTACTGTTTTATTTTTATGTCATCATTAAATAAAAAGCACAATATTTGCGGATATAAAAATACATCAACTAAACAAATAAGATAGCAAATGAATGAGGATGACAATAATGCCGGTGTTCATTATAGCTGGTGAAAATTAAAAATGAGAATTAACCCACAATGCGAATAAACCCAACGAAAATCCGCACAAATTTCATATAGTTCAGCTTTGTACGTTCTAATATAGTTTTGACATATTTCTTTAAAAATACCTGATTGACGAGAACGCACTCACCTGAAAGAAGTAAATTGCCATAATTGTACTTCCACTTGATCGCTATTATTATTTTTACATAACCGATAAGCTACAAAAAGCACAAACGATAGTTCTAACTTCTTATTCCGATACGTACGACATTAGAAAACGAAAGAAACAAAAATAAAAACCATATGTATATCGGCATAATTCAATCGCAAAAAACGAAACAAACATTCATGCTCACAAGAAGGTGAGAAATCCCATGCCCTCAACCAGGAAATAAAACGAGCTCAAATCCAAAAAAAATTCCATAAAAAAAAACAAACGAACGGAAAATTCCAAACAAAAACGAATCAGAAAAGGCAGATTCTGAAGTAATCAAAGCAGAATTGCAAGATCCAAACGAAATTATTATCGAAAACCTCGTAATTACTCACCCGAAGAGTCCTGGAAGCTTCAGCAACGACAACGGTAGCAGAGGGACCTCCATGATGCGAATTAACAGCGGAGGAAGAGAGGCAATCAGAAACGGCTCTCCTAAGCGGTTCAGGAGGCTTCTTGAGCGATGAAGATCTCAGGCGAGAGATTCCAGACACCGGTCCCAACTGTTGGAGCCGAGAAATCCCTGAACTCCGAGAAGGACTGAAGGTGGAAGACATAAGAACACAAATTCTACAGAGAAAAAAAATCGAAGAAGATGAAGAATAAGAATTGAGTTGAAGTTCTTGAGAGCTGAAGGTCGGAAGTGTTTTCTTCTACATTTGAAACAGAATCAGAAGAAACTGTTTGAAGCTTTGCTGCCGTGAGAAAGTTTCAGAGAAAAGAAAGAGTGAATGGCAGGAAGACGACAATTAAATATTTCTTAAAATAAAAACGATTTTTTTTTTTACAGTCAAATAAAAACGAAATCAAATAATATGCAGTTGGAAATTTGGTATTTGGAATAATAAATAAAATTACATTTTATGAGGGTGGAATTAGCTTGTCCGTATGGGCGTAATTTTATGAGGCTTATTAGCTGGCAAGCATGCCCTTTGTAAAATTACATTTTTAAGAGGTTTCAAACCAAAAAAAAAAACATTTTAAAGAAAATTGGTGAAATTAAATTACATAGGATTTATCTACTTTTTAATTAAGGAAATGGGATAAATTATTCTTGGGAATCTTGGGAAGTAGCATTTAGTGATAGATAAATAAAAAAGCAATGGTTTTTTTAACCATATTACTTCAAAATAGAAAACAAACAATGTCAATAAAATGTCCTTGTATTTTCAAATGTCCTTGATTCTAGTTTTGAGTTGGACTATTTTCATAAGTTTGAAGATTGAATTGGTGTAATATGTACTTTTTTATTCCATGATATTAAATCATGAATATAGTCAGCAAAAGTGTATTCATATTGCATGTGACAACTTTTTTAACATTTTGTACATAAAAAAATGTTGGAAAATTGAGCTCTTATCATAAAATAATTATAAAAGTAGACAAATTTTAAATTATTTATATTTATAGTCATTTATACATTTTAATATTGCATAATAAATACTTATTAATACAAGTATATGAAATGTAAATATTAATTAATACGAGCATTATACCTAATGAGTTAGTGACATGTTGGTTATTTCTATTAGTGGTAATCCATTTAAATTTCACTCAATCTTGAATATCCGTATTTGGCTCTCATTTTATTTGAAAACAATAATACTTTTTTATGTGTTAATGACAATATTCATTAATTAAAAGAAATGATGGCATTTTATTTTTATTTTAATGACATTTTGTAAGAACCGCCCTAGCCTGTACAAAAGAATACAAATAAAATTCCAAATTTTCATGTGATTACCGTTTGTCTAACATATACTTTATGCATTTAATAAGTCAAGTGACTTTCTTTTTTTTTTTTTTGATAAAATAAGTCAAATGACTTTAAAAGTAATGTTTTTATTATTGTTTTAGGACATAAATTGAAAATGGTAACCGGTAAAGAACAAGCTTGAATTAACTATTTCTAAGAATTTAATGTGATTTCGAAGATACTCAAAACATTACTTGGGACGATAACTGAGGAATAAAATAATGCAATTTCCAAATACGTTTATTTATATATAAAAACAATAGCAATAATAATACCTCTTTCTTTTTTGAATTCGGGAAAGAGAAGACAAATACCGATTTTCGGGATCAAACTTATAACGCTAGTGTTGAAGTGGTTTATAACTTAACAATAAAATCATTGCACGATCCATTTGGTAGCTATAATAATGATAATCAACACTAACATTTGTTAATTTTAGCTTAAATTGCATTAAAAATGTAAAGTGTATTGATTTTTCGAAAAGAAAAATCGTATATGGCTGTAATCCACTCATTAGCATCTAAAATATAGTTTTCTAATTGTTAGTGAAGAAGTAAGACTTTTAAATGGAAACTAAAAAACTATCAATTTGTTGCTAATTAACAGGGCAATTTAATAAATTATCAGTATTAAGTTAAAAGAAATACTTAATAGATGTATGAAGCTTTCACTTTATGTCTAATAGGTTAACGAATTTAAAAAATAATATGCTTTAACTTTTAATTTTGTGCCTAGGTTAATGAAAGTAATTAATCCATTTAAAAAAAAAATTGAAAGTAGTTAATCTATTAGTTATAAAAATATATTGTATAGCTTACAAACTTTGAACTTGAGAAAGTAAAAATTAAAATTTAAAAAAAAAAAACTACGCCTTTCTTGGCACTTGAAGCCTTGCCCTGAAATCTTGCTCCATTAGTGGCAGTCATCTCTCGATCTTTGGTTGCCATTTAAGAAATTCATTTGCTTTTGTAATGTCTCGCTTCCTCTGCCTCGAATCATTCGACGTGTTATTGACCATGATAATCTCGACATCAAGATTGATAAGCTACAAAACCAAACAACATTGAACGTTAAACGAAAGTTCGGTAAGATTTGTTTGTTTTCGTACTTCCATACTTAGGCTTCATTTTATTCATTCATATCAACATTTTCTATCTTCTTCACATTTGGGGCCTTGGATTGTTTAGATCATATTTCACATCCAAACCTTTCTCTATTTTTTTTTTTCACTTTAAAGAGAGGGAGAGAGATATATAATATACCTCCTTGACAGTTTCAGTGAGTTCGAGACAATGATGAAAGGGTTAATATTGACAGTTGAACATAAATACTATCTTATAAACTTATAGTTCTATGAACCTAGATTCCTGAAGTTGGTCGGTCCAGTGTTCTCTCATTCCATGAGTCGGATTAGTCCATCAACCTTGTTTAGTTAAAAGTAATAATCCATGAGCTAAGACCACACTCCACAAGTAAAGTTGAAGGTTATTAGTCATTTTTACATACTATGTCAGAAACGTAACAGAAACTCCTTGTTTGCATTCCCGGCGCTTGAAATGTCAATGGTTCACCACTGGATTTCAAAGAATAAATCATGTGTATCTAAGAATTCACTAGCAATATTATAAGAAAATATACTTCATAAAAGTACTCACTACTAATGTAATGAAAGCTTACCGGATTGCTTAAGCAATGAAGCTACTAACGACACGATCGTCATCAATATTCATTCTTGATCCATAGGTGTTGAAAATTCTTGCAATTCTTATCTCTGTTACATAGTGATTTCTTGGTGTTATTAGCTTAACAGTTGACATCAAACTGGATGAAGATACCACAAGGACCAGAACAAAAAACTTAGTCTCACCAATTTTCCATACTGCCTGTGGTAATCAAACATTAATGTTTCAACAACACGCTTTCCTTCATCGTAGTAACTCCGTACACCTTATATATAAACAGAATTACAATAATGAAAATTTCGAGCTCAGAAACGAGAACATTTCAGTAAACATTAGTTTTGAGAATATTCATCATACCAATAGGGTTGACATTTCCCCAATAGCTTTCGCCCTAAGGATGAACAAGAGGATCACCATACAACTCTAAGGTTGACGTAAGCAAAATCCTAAGTTCGGTTATCATCACATGATTGATAACAAAAAAGATACATACATTAAACCAAAGACATAAATCATTATTGATTATGGACAATTTGAAGTCACGAAATTCGTTGTTCTAACCTTGCTCTAACTCTCTTAGCAAGGCCCAACATATTCAATGTGCCAATCACATTTGTCTTTGTTGTCTAAGACAACATGAGTAAAGTTAGAACATTCTATTTGCAATATGAACGTAACCAATTTTATCTCACAAAGAGCTATTACACTTTTATACCTTTACAGGATTGTACATACAGAAGCTTGGTGAAGCAGGACATGCCATATGGTATATCTGATCCACCTCAACCAGCAACAGTTTTGTGACGTCTAACATTATGATAGAAAAAACAAGTAATTTTAAGTTCCGATTAACAAACCAATAAGCAAAAGAGATTAAAGATGACATGGTATGTAAAGTAAAGTAAATGCTTGTACCACGACGAATGAGCTCAAATCTTGGATGACCTATCCACTTTATGAGGTTGTCCTTTGAGTAAGTAAAGTAGTTATCTACAACGATAACCTAAAGAGTAACAAAATATACAATGAATATAAACTTCCAAATAGTATAATTGGCAATAATTTTTGTTTAAAACGCTTCCCAATGACGTTTTGTTACATCGTTCTTTTTCTTTTCCATCAATTTTTCGACTATATGAGAGCCGATAAATCTCGCTCCTCCTATAACCAAAATTATGATATTGGCCTGCAAGAAACACAACATTTTATGTTCATAGCATACAATAAAGGATGCAAACATGGATTATAGCAAAACAATGAAATGAAACGTCTACACTTCAATCAAATTTTCTCATTACATTTTCCATTCAATTGTAAAGAACATATCCAGTACGATAAGATTTGTCAATAGTTCCAACCTAACCAAACTCGAAGTAAAACACAAAAGTATTGATATAATTACAAACTTCTTTTCTGATTGAATTAACAAATGACTTATTACTATTATCACAAGGCCTGTTAAAACTTTATGAATATTCCAATATGTAGCTTGTTTAAGATAAAATAATATTATCTGTTATTATGTGTGTGTCTGATTTGTTCAAAAAAAAAAAAAAAAAAATATATATATATATATAATGTCGGATCTCAAGCTTATTTATAAATAAAAACAATTTAAAACACATCATCATCAAGTGGCTGTAGTTTAGTGGTAAGAATTTCACATTGTGGCCATGGAGACCTGAGCTCGAATCCAACCACATTCTTGTTGCTAATGAAAAAACTAGTGTATTATTTATATTAATCTGACATTTCTAAGTGGAACCACGTTATGATAAAATAAGAAAAAATCATGTTGCTAATGAAAAAAAATTAGTGTATTATTTATATTAATCTGGCATTTCTAAGTGGAACCACATTAGTTTAGACATTTCTATTGGCTCATCTCAATTTGATTTATAAATAATTTATAGCATGTCAACATCATAATTTTATTTATTTATTTTTTATTTTTTTTTTACAATGGAGTCAACATCGTAATTTCAAATTAAAAAAAAAAAAAATCACCCTTGTAACAAATGAGAATATTTACCACTATACTTGAACATCTTGATATTTAACTCATCATTAATTAAAAAAACTAGTAAATCAAAGATACAATTAGATTAACCTTGCATTTCTAGGTAGAACCCATTACAATAGAAAAACTTTAGACCTTTTCACTAGAATAATTTGAAAGGATTGTTAATGATTATTATTGTTTGTTTCTCTGTAAAAAAAAGCATAAGTATTTGCAAGAAGTATAATTGACTTTTTTTTTCTTCTTTTTTTGAGAATGAGACATGCATATGTTTATTACTAAAAAAAACTACTCTACAAGTATATGGGCCAGCATAAAGTGAAAATTTAGTTTCCAATTTGTACTTAGAAAAAAAAAAACTAAATTTTAAGAAGCAAAGGAAAGAGGGCGTGTTTGGCAGAGGTGTTAACTTAAAATTATAAAACTCAATTTAGATAACGTTTAATAACACCATTTTTTAAAATTACATGAGCATATCTCAATTATAGG